>KN838728.1:51376-62861 GCA_000827195.1 Laccaria amethystina LaAM-08-1
GGTTGCGGTTGCCAGTTGCCTCGTTTCGAGGTAAAAAACCGAACTAGACTGGACTTTAAAACACTATATCCAACCATGCACATGACATCATATGATATATTCAACCTCATGTTCATATGTCATGTGACATATCACATTTGCCTCAGTCCTGGGACTGTTCCTGTCTGAAAATCCTCAGGACTCTCTCCAGTCCTCAGAAATGTACCCCCATAGGACTGAAAAAATTGGCTGACACATCAACCAATATTGAGTCCTGGGGATCCTCAGGAATCCTGCAGGAATCACAGGGGGACAGTCAAGACCTTGGGTATCTTATCCTTCTTCTCTGTAAGGATCTCAGAGAGTCACTGTTGTCATTCCTTGGCAGAGGATGAAGGACCAGAGCCAACCAGAAGTGCAAGGAAGCAGAGGGGTCCTTGACTTGAACCAGCCCAAGGCATGTGGCAAGCCATGTGATCAAGTCCAGCCTTGTCCTAGATTACAAAGATGTGAGAGGAAGGAAAGGAGAGAGGAGAGAGAGAAGCACCCCAACTGCAAGGAAATCTGTCATCACCTCAATATTGTCTGCAAGGCTTTTGAGATATTGTTGCATAACTCCATTGTTCTGTTTCTGTTCCAGTTCTTGCTTGCTGGCATTCTGATTGAGACACTTGATATTGTACCTGTTCCTTGATGCCCATTTCTAGCTTGCAGATTTCTCCCTTGGCATCAGCCTGACAAGCCTTCCTCTGTGTTTCAACCTTCTCCACATTTCTCCTCCTCTGTGCATCGACTTCTCTGCATCCTTCCTCCTGTGCACATCAAAATTCTCCACATCCTCTGCCGCTGCAGGACATCTTAGATGTCAAGAATGAACAATGAAAAATTGAGATACAAACCAGATGGGGAGATGCTCCTCCCAGAAGGCAATACAGCAGCCGAGGCAGCAGCATGGTTCTTCTCTCTCCAAGCTGCACTGAGCTGCTCCATGCAAGTTGGTTCAACTGTTCTCATGGTCTTCTTGGAGGGTGGTGGCTGTTCCTTGCCCTCTGCAGATGTTTCTTCATCATCTGGCTCAAGCTGTGCTGCATTATGTTTTGGATGGCTGCTGGAACCAGCCCTTTGCTTGCCTTTCCCCATAGTGGTATCTTTGTTGCTATCCAAGTCAATGACAATACTACAAGCAGTGGCCTTCACCAGGGTGATGTCTGGTTCTTCGTCATCCATGTTGATTATGATGGGCTTGGCAGCGAGTTTGGACACTTTAGAACTCAATGCCATGGTCTTCTTGGTTGATGTTCTGGCCCTTCACTTTTTCTGTTTGTCAGTGCCACCTTCCTTGTTGCCAGCACCCTCGTTCAAATTCACCTGCACCTTAACCTTCGCCTTGACCTTTGGAGTGGGCTTCTTCAACTTTGCTTTCAGACCTTTCAAATCTGCATTGTTGGACACATCATTTTCCCTGTCAACCAACTGGTTTATTTCTTCCTCCTCCTTCTCATCATCATAATCCATCTCTGCATTCCTCAGATTCAGGAGTGCCTCCAGCACCAAGTCCTTCCCCTCTTTGACAAGCACATTCATCATGGTCATTTTCTCATTCAAGTAGTTGAACATAAAGATGTCAGTTGTATCCAATGGGAGAAGGTGGTAGATGGGTACTTCTTCCTGCTGGCCAAATCACACTGCCCTACCATTGATTTGTGACATGAACAGAATTGACCAGTGACAGTCCTTAACAAAATATTAACATATAAGGGGTTAAGGGGTTATAACAGTTTCTTCCAAAGTATGTCTGAGTACTCACAAAATGAATGACATTCTTAGCTTCAGTCATGTTCAGCCCAACTGCCCCAACGGAGGTCAACATGAGCATGCAGCATTCAGCATTATGTCTCCATTTTTCCAGGTTTTTGTTGTGCACATTCAGGGCCATCACCCCCGCTGAGCACTTGGTGCTTGATCCCATTCACATTAAATGCCTGCCAGAGTCACAAAAGTTATTAGTGCAAAAATTTAAAGATAAAAGTGACTGAAACAAGGGTAGGCATGATTGCCACAAAATTGAAGGACACTAACATCTTGTTCCTTCAGGGTGTCTGCTCACCTTCCAAGATGGCTGGCAAGTGGGGGAACTTCATCTGGTCATTGCGATCTTGATTGATGATTGGGGGCAGGGCTTGATCATCCAAACAAAGGTGGGTAATAAGCTTGATTAGAGCCTTCATCTTTGACCCCACCCTGCTTTCAAAATCTGGGATGTGTAGATTAGCCAATTGATGTCCACCATGTGCTTTACCTGAATTTCAGGATCAAGAATGTTAAGAAGCAACTGATATTTGACAAGGAAGTTCTGCATGGAGGACCCAAGTCAGCATGCCTTCCAAGAAGGCCAACACATACTCACCTCAAACATAACATCTAAGCTTCCCTTTGTTCCTCACCAACAACATGCAGCTCATGGTTGAGCAATGCATATTCAGAATCAGAGAGGCAAATGATGAACTGCATGACAAGCTTGGGTGGGAGGCCAGTGACCAGGGTCTCCTCATTTGTTTTTGACTCTGTTGTGCACCAAATGATGGCACCACCCATCCATTTCTGCAGTTTGTGCATGAACACATACTTCTGTGCCTTGACGCTAGTCAAAGGGTCCATCATCATGTGGACCACCTATCCTTGTTGAATTGCTTTCTGCAATGTGTACAGAGATCTCTTCCAATCCTCATCAGTTGTTGCCTTCAATGCAGCTGAGATCTTGCAGTTGTGCTTGAGCTTGAGCTCCTTCCTTCCTTATCATAACAGCCAGGGATATGAAGAATACACCAATGTTAAGAACATCCTATGAGATTGACAGTAGTGAGACTCGCCATCTGGGAAGACCATGACAGGAACTTACCTTGGTGTTACTCAGCACTGGCATTTCTGAAGCACCTAGCACAGCCATTGCATGCATTTAGATGGTGACAGCACCTACAAATGGTTGGCTCTTCTCACCTTGATATTCATGAACTTCGTCAATGGCCACAAGACACCAACTTCTACTAAAGAATATAGTTTTGTGCTTTGACAATACTTATTTCACACCATGCTCGCTGTCAGGTGGACAGGATCCCATTTGCCCATTCATCTTGAAACAAGCTCCAGCAAGGTTCGCAAATGACTGTACGTGACAGTGTAGCAAGCAATGACAAGGTAGCAGATTCACTTATGCTGTGCATAATCAGAACTATCCATGTGGGCGGGTGTGAGTGGGGTTTCGACATCACCCAGACTCTTTTCGTCAAGTAAGAACTTCTCAAGTTACTCTTCCATGCTAGCAAGTTGATAGATGTTAACACTCTTCTTGTTGAAGAAGACTTTGATCTTACAAATCTACTGCTCCATTAGCAAATTAGGCACAATGATTAAGTGAGGGGCTTCTGGGATCTTCCCCATTGGCATCATGAACCTGGGTTTATATTCTAAGTGAGGAAAATGAGCACTTGTAGATATCGGGTGTGTGTGGAACCCTTGGAAGGTGACAAGGCATGAGCACTTTGTCCATCAAAGGTGACAACACCCACACACCACTTTCCAAGAGTGTCACCAGACAACTGTAAAAATCAGACACACTGAGTATGGATGGAAGCTTCGGATGCTCTTCAACCTTGGCAAACCAGACAGTGAGAAGGAAGGTAATGAGGGCCATAATTTGGGCACTCTTTCTGGGGCCCACATCATCTGGCAGGCAGATGTTCATTCTACAACTGTGTGGCTGTACAAACATCTTGTCAACCATTGGAGTGACACTGCAGAGTTGGTGCCATTTGAGGGCTAGCGGAGTGAGCCTGTTGCCCCCTTGAGTCCACTTTGCTGATTCTTCAGGGTCATCCCAGCTGTTGACTGAACCCTAAGCACTACATATACAATATACATAAGGCAAATGCCAGCAAGGAGATTTAATTGTAGCCAAGGAAATTTTGATATGAAATGGTGTGGCAAAATACCCCAATGCTTGTCACCCAGAAAACCTCCTTGCCATTCTCCCAACTGCCAATAGCATTCTGAAATCCCCACTTCAGCACTGGTACTGCAGGCTGACCCAAGCATCCCCCATACCTGATGCTCTGATGGTTTCTGTGGTCTCCCCTCAGACACAGGCACATCTACTAGCAGCCTGGAACTACATTCCGAGTGTCTACCCCTGACAGCATATAAAATGAGAACAAGCCCACTCAGCAATGCCCACTTACCACTGGGGTGTCTCGAAGGGTATCTCATCAACACCATTGATCACTCATGAATCACAAATTCAGTCATTTGAGGCAGTAGCAGCCATTGACTGCCTGCTGAGTCTAGTGGGACAACTGGTTGCCCCCAAGGTCATTCAGATGACTTGACACTACCTACCTGTTCAATGTAAGGTGCAGGAAAGGTGTGTAGCCCTTTAAATTGAACATTAACCCGTTGCTCACTCACTTTGAAGGGCTTACAAATGTGTCAAGGCATGGTTAGGGAAGTAATTGGCTATGTGCCCTGCTCTGAACTTCACGGGTGCTTTCTTTGTTATTGCTGTTAAGGAAGAGGGCAGTGAGATCATTCACATTGACTGGAGTGATGGTAGGAAGACCATGACTTGGGTTTTCCCAGTGAGAGATTGGGAAGGAGGGAAATTTGTGGCACCTCAGATAGGTGTCAGGGTTCCCATATTCACTGGCCACTTATTTGGGGTGATGGTGGGGACAGTAGCCCATTTTGCCGCCTCTATAACATCTGGATGAAGGGTGGTTTTTACCTGCTTTACTCATCAAAACTTATGTGCTCACACCCACTTTCCAACCACTATCATTGGTTGGTATACATATTTTCCATGTCTAATGTTCAACTGATTAATCTATCTTATTGCCTTACTCATCCCCTGTTATCATTTTTTTCTTTGTTGGTTGGTTATCTCCTGGATTCACCTGGCTCACAACATTTCATTAATTGATAGTGTTGCTTACCCCATATGTTGGCCTTGCCCTAGAAATCATGCAACATATGCAACACCACACTTGCTATGCACATTCATTCATCTGGTTAACCATTGACAATCTCACTCATCATGGTACGTTTTATATGCAACTCCTCATTCTGACGGTGCTTCAGCCAGCATGGACATGAACACATCCCCTCAGGATGGGCATCAAATGTCTTTAGTTGTGGAAAATCCCAGTACTTTACACTCCCCCATATGGACCATTCCATATGAACTGGGTCCATGGAGTCCAGATGGAACTCAGATGGAACAGTCAATATTTAAGGCATATTGATAAAATTATATTAACAACTTATACAAGTAACTAACCATAAATTACAAACCCTTCTTCATCTTGTCATTGCATTGCATTCTCATGGGCTTATGGCATCATGTCATGGCCTTGACATGTCTTCCTGTGATGTCCTCATTGTGTGGTGCTGGTGTGTTGTGTTTCTTGCATGTGATAAACATTTTCTGCACTCATTTCATTGAAGGATTCACTGGGCTTAAACTGTTAGATGATGGGTTTGATCTATCTCTCCCTCCCAGAAATCCAGACATGTGATGAGGCTGTTGCTCAAGATCCCATTGTGCTGTGCCATGCTATCACTGGTGCAATACATGCCTGGATCTTTTCACCACTACCATTCTCAATGGCAATGCAAAGGGATGGTTTGTATCATCTACCATTATCTGCAATTAATTCACCACTATATTCCTCATAAGGTTCAGCAAATTATGTCAGGGAAGTGAACACCTACCTTACTAAGCACTATTGCATCATTTGAGATATTCATGACAGCTTGGGAGCAACTCAGTGAAAAACATCCCCAGTTGGCTAGGTGGACAAACATAGGCGTAGAGTGAGCTAAAAGCTATTACACAAATATGGATAAGACTGATGTGTATGTAATTGTCATATGTGAGTCTAAATTTATCATTGGCTTGGGGATTTGGATTAGTGTTTAAAGGTTCGGTTGAGTGGAAAAAATGACGGAAACCGAACTGAACTTAACCAAGTGCAACTGGACTGTCGGTTGCGGTTGCCGACTCTGGAGGGTGGTTCTGTTGTCAGTGAAAACTGGTTGCAACCAGTTTTCTCATGGTATATGTATTACTATGTATGTGGTCAACATTACAAACAGTAAACTAATGTAGCTACTCTTAATATTGGTGACAACTACTAGTATATAATGACATAGGAAGGGAAAAATGAAAGGGGACAAGCCCAAGGGAAAACAATGTTTTTCGTGAGGGTTTATATACCCTGCAGCCATGCACGGACCATTTTGTCATGTGTTGCCAAGGTGGGACGACTTTCCCGTGTCCACAGACAAACAACAACGCCCAATATTCCCATTCCCCACCCACCACATCGATGTGATACAATAGTGTTGCCGAAGTCCGATTTGGTCTGGTTCCGGTTTGGTTTTGTTGGTTTAAATAATTAATTATAAACCTGACTAGATTAAACCCCAATATATGGTCTGGTTTATCCGAAAAACCAGTTTGAACTGGATAAACTATGGTTTACAAACCAATAAGGAAGTCAGAGTTTTAATAGATCTATTCTACTGGGACAGTTGAGAGAAGCGAGCGAATATATCCATTGATATCCTCTGGAACACCATTCTCATTCTCTTCAGATGCCTCAAGGAATGAGATAACCTCTTCACGAGATGTTCCCTTTGAAAAATCGAGGGATTTTCCAGACTTGAGAGAAAATTTAAGCATCTGTAGCATTTCCATGAGATCCTGGTGGATACGATTGCGACGATCAGTCATTGTCTCTTTTGCTGATGAAAAAACACGCTCGCATGGTACTGCAGACCCCTGAATAGCGAGGTAATCCAATGCCGCCATAAACAAAGTCGGATATTGAAGTTGATGTTCCTACGAAATTTTGTCAGTTAAACAACTCAAAATACAATAATACGATACACATCACCTGCCAATATGCAAGACTGTATGTTCCAGTTGATGCATCATTGAGATATTGTGCAATCTCGGCATCAAGGGATCCATGAACAGGGTCGTTGGACCTTGTCAAACCCAAAATATCATCAGCTGTGCGATGAGCTGTGGAATTTCGAAGAGAATGGCCCGGGATTGCTTGTGATCGGCGTGGTGTATAGTCAGTGGCACGTACTGGGCATTGTGACTTGCTGGTGACTTGGAAGTTAGGGCCAGGCTCCTGAGATGATGTTTCTGTTACTCCAGTCTGCTTTTTGTAGTAAGGAAGGAGCTATCAAAAGAAAAATGTCGGCTATACATAAATTTTTTGGTTTCATTTACTTCACTTACTACATGGCGCAGAAGGCTCTTAGCCTCGCCATGTTTTCCAAGTGGGATATGCCGAAGCTTCATGGATTGATTTAAAACTAGGTAGCCACAATGTAATCATGAGATCGTAACAGCAAGCAATATGAGCAAGATTATGTGACGTACACATAGAAATAGTATACGCCGGAACAAGTTCAGTGCGGTGGTGATATGCATTGAGCTTATCAATACCTTCATCGATAATATCCGAAAATGGATGACCCAAAGAGGCTTGAAGGTCTCTCCATATTTTAACCATCACATCAAATGAAGGTATAGCATTGCAAAGCATCGGTGTTTTTTCGGCAGAAAGTTTTTGCTGGAAAGCATCAGGAACCTAGAGTATATTTATGAGACCAGATACAATAAATTTCGAAACTACTTAAACTTGCCAGTAGGATCTCTTGCACCATTGCAAGCGCCTCCCACTCCTGATCTGAGAGCCAATATCTCTGCAAATCCTCGAATTCTTGTGAAAGGAAGAAATCTTCAAGAACCTAAACTCAAGTGTTGGTAACTTCGAATAAGTTTTATAACTGTCACGTACCTTTTCAAGAAGTAATGTCCTTTCAATCATGTAAAGTGTTGAAGACCATCGTGTATCAACATCTCGCAGGAGTTAAAGCTCCAAACTAAGATTCTTGGCAATCTCCGCAAAATGCTGGCGTCAAAGGGAGGAAGCACAGATCTGAGAATTATTTGAGATAAGACAGCCTGAGGATAGGTCAAGATATTACTCACCGCTCGAACCAGTGCACGTCGTGTACCAATAGGATCACTATGTGTTGTACCTTCAGCACTCTCATCCTCGACATAATTGGTGTGACTGGGAGCTGCCAAAACTGCTTTACAAGCAAGGTTGACAACATGTGGAAAACATCTATATACGTCAGACGTGAAACTATTTAAAATACTCTACAATAAAAAGGGGTCCATTACCTGATGTGATTTTCCACACGATCAAAGACTATTCCCCGAGCACGTAATTCACGTTCAAGGGATGCCATTAGAGTATTGTTATTGGTGGCATTGTCCATAGTAACCCACCCAATCTGTCCAGCAAAAATTAAGGTTCATTCATGCATGATATGGCAGCGGCACACTTACTTTCGATGTGATTGAAAGGCAGTTGAGGATGTAGAGTACAGCTTGAGCAAGATGGTCACCTGTATGGCGACCTGGGACTCTGTGAAAGCCTATCAGCTCGGCAGGCAGCTTCAATTCATATTGAGGCCCATTGGGGGTCTGCTTAACATTCGTCTCGATCCAGTGGGCAGTGACAGCTATGAAAGAAGCAAGGTTGGAATCAGACCACATGTTGGTGGTCAACGAAACCTTTCTGAGAGCGGGCTATTGGTGGTATAATGATGAATTAAGTCCCTGCCATGAGTGATATCAGCTGGACTTTAAGTACCTTAATCTCGCTTTCAAGGCTTGCCAAATGTTCGTCCCAAATCTCCTTAATACGGTTCCGAATTGTAGTTCGATGAGGGATGTCAGAATCCTTGAGATCTCCCCGAAGAAGCATGAAAATCCTACGCAGACGGGGATTCTCAACAACATTCAAAGACTGCAAGACCAAAATTGTACGACTGAGTACCTGCCTGAAATCAATAAATACTTACCTGGTCATCTGCAATAATAAACTCAGTAATAGCGTCGACAAATGCCTCATAGGAATACTCTGGCATGTCAGGTGGCCTGTCACCCACCCTGGGATTTGACTGGGAAGGGCGCTGACCTTTTGACGTGTGATAACTAGCTACTGGCTCCTGTGCTTTTGCTGCTGTAATCAGAATCTTAAATTCATCGCAACTATCAACCCATGCACTGATATGATGCGTAAAGAGATGTGTTCGGAGAGTACTTGACCCGGTATCGATACTGAATGGAAAAACTTCATGTGTATTGTTCATGGTGTGTTCATGTCTGCAGTCAAAAGACCAGCTCAATAGGTACTGAAACACAAAACAGTCACTTACTGGCAAAATACACAAAAACACCCATCATTCGTCTCTTGGAAAAAGGTGCAGACATTGTGGGCACCTTTTTTCCTCTGTGCCGCATTTGCATGCACTGGGCCGACAGCAGCTCCCACCCTAGCTGTGCTGTGTCGCCCTACCCGAGGCGAGCCATGGGATCTCTCAGCTGGAGACCCAACCATGGATGGTGTCGGACTCACATCAGGAAAAGATTCTTCGTCTCCTGATGCAGGCAAATCTGGCTGATCGAGGTCAACGTCGCTTGGCATGGGATTTGATGCATTGGTGGGGTCTACTAAGAATGGGTTGGATGGACTATCGGAGATGGGACCACTGGCATCTTATCAAAGGATTATAATAAGGACAACATAAAAGTGTGAAATGACATTACCAAAATGTGTTGAGTCAGTACCAACTTCTTCATCAACTGTTGGCAAAGATGTTGAGACAGGAGGTATGGGATCAAAGTTTGCTGTACAACGGTGAGGGGGTGTGTACAATAGTCACTGAGTACTTATGTGCATCCGCTTGAGTGGCGGCGCTGTTTGTGGGAGCATCTGCAGATGCTGAAGCAATGTGGTTGGATGTTAAGCCACCACAGGATTGTTGGTAGTGCTTTTTCGAGCTGGCATTTTTCTGCAGATACGAAGTCAAGATGTTAGCCTTTTATCCAGAACACATCATAGGGGGGAAAATGCCGTGAATCTGTGCTGTGGAGCAATCACCTATGTCACCGTCCTCTCTGATTACCATCCATCAGCACAATGACCAACTAGTGTCATTGAAAGCAGGGAAATTGATGTATAGGTAGTCATCTACCTCGTGTTTGTCAACGAGGTCAGTAGAGAATAAATTGAAGGCATATAGAAAAAGTGAAGGGAAGAGGAATGGGTATATTTGCCAAACACTGATAAGAATGTTATAAACAATTAGAATTGAGGACAAGGTATGTAACCGAAATGAATAGAATGGGCGGCACGCTGGGCACGTTGACTATTGACACACCCTCATGTAGCCTGTTCCCTCAAGATCTCAATGCCCCGTCTATCCTCACTCCACTCGATAACAACCCAGGAATCCTCATGTGTGGCTGGGTTATGTCCTGATAAGAGAAGCAAGGAGTCAGCAAGCCGTCACAGTGTTATGAACATACTTCATACCTAAAACAGGGCTCTGTTCATCACAAAAAGTGAGGAAGAATCAATGAGGAATGAGATGGGGAGCAGAATACGTGTGCGAACAAAGAAAGAGTTCAAGAGCATGTGTTGATGAGGTGGTTGGGAAGAAGGATAACAATAACTCTCCCTTATCAGATCATTTACCAAATTTGATTTCAAACCATCAGCGTGATCAGTTTGAAACATTCAAAAACCAGTTGATAAGATAACCAAACCACTGCAGACCGCAGACCAATGGTTTCGTTAAATCAGGTTTATTTTTGGTCCGGTTCGTGGTTTAACCAGAACCGAATCGGACTTCGGCAACACTATGATACAACAATGGCACTCTTGTGTTAGCTCAGGTAGCGACAGCTGCCCGCTCCCTCAACTGACGATAGAACTAGATGCCACGTCACTGACAGCAACATGGCAACCGAATGACAAACGACCAATGTTCTCGTTTGTCATCATCAGACACAATGCCATGATGAATGATCAACGACATGAGAGACAACACAACGACTGCATGACAAGTGACTGGTAGCTACCATCTACATCATGTAGCCTCGACAGTTGCCGTGGAACATCTTGATCAGCTACCGTAAATGAAATGAAGTAATTTCATTTCATTCATGGCACTTGCTTCATTCAAAACTGCTTCAATTCTCTTTCATTCCTCACGAGAAAGGCTTCAATTTTTTTTCATTCATCTCGTGAACCATATTAAATGCCATTTCATTCTCATGGCATTTGTTTCATTTGTGTTGACCTGTATTTCATTCACTCACGGCATGTGTTTCATTTGTATTGACTTATATTTCATTTTCTCACCGCATGTTCCTCATCCTGACCTAGCTCTGTTTCATTCTCCCCGGTTACTATTTCATTCATTCATTTCATTTGTGTCGACGTGATTTCAATATGCTGTTGTGAGGGTCCATTACATATTTCCAAATAAGGAAAGTGTAGATATACTACATGAAAAATAGTAATAAAATAGCCGAAAAATCAGAGAAAAATGGGGGAGGGAGGTGGTGCTC
>KN838729.1:25102-72854 GCA_000827195.1 Laccaria amethystina LaAM-08-1
AATGAAAAATATATTGAAAGCAGCAGGGAATGAAAATGAGATTGACAATGAAATCCCCAGCTAAAATAATGAAAAATCCATTGAAAGGAGCAGGGAATGAAAATGAAATTGACAATGAAATCCCCAGCTAAAAGAAAAATCAGAATGATTTCAGTGGGGTAAGTATGAAAATCAGAATGAAATTTACAATGAAATTGGTGGGCTCCTTTATGAAATGCCTTTCATAATTATGCTGGAGATATAGATATCGGCCTCCAGGCATATGCCTTGGTATTATGATAAAAGTGGTAGCCACCAGTCAAATATAACCACTGTCTTGATTGCATAGTTGGCTGTTGCTCTTTCATTGCCCACACTTTTTGCTGAGACACCAAGGATGGCAGCAATTTAATTGGTACCCCACCCTAATTCAATGAGCAGGAGGGCTCTTTGCTTCATACCTATGCTAATATGACAATAGACCATTACCAGAAACACACCGCAGAGCAAGAACAAGACAGCACAGCAATTTTTGCATTTATTCAATTGATTTTATTTTATTCACAAAAAAATGGACATGGACATGAATTTCTGAAATGACTGTAACTTTGGAATATAGTAGAGATTCAAAATAAGATTTGAAGAAAGCTTTTCATGTGTTTGCATGCCATCACTTGCTCAATGCATTGCTAACAAGGTATCAATAGACCAGATATCAAAACACTCTGCTTAGTGATTTTGTTTAGTTGTGGAGCCTCAGGGTGTATGCAAATAACCTTACTGGGAATTCATAGCTATATACAGTCTTTTGCAGGTCCTCAATACACCCAAATAAAGACAGGCCTTGGACAAATGAGTTATAGCAGTAAAAACCAATCTAACTATGCAGGACCATTGCTTAGTACATACAGACATATAATAGAGACTGTCACAAACCATCCCTGTGACCTACTCCCATGCCCTACGGCTCTCACTCTTAACCCACACAAATAAACCCTCGCCTATGCAAACAACCCCTCGCCAATAGTCCTTCGCCGATAATCCCTCGCCGACCTCGCATCCAAGCACCTGAGGCAGACACTATTGTTCCTAACCTTGCCAAGTCCCCACCAGGTGCCTTGATCTCGTCTACTCACAATAAGACCAACTCCGCGCCATTGGCAACCCTACACTGACCTTGTACCCTATGCCGCTCAAGATAACAAGTGCCTATTGTTCCTTCGCCTCGCTACATCCCTTGTTCCTCGCCTGTACCTCGCTGCAACCCAATATGCCCAACTCGACCCTCTTCCTTATTGTTCCATTCTCCTTGGATCTACGACAACCCTTATTTTGATACCTTGTGTACTATTTCCTTTTATGAACTTACCTCCTACGGATATACATATAAATACTCCTGGCATGTATTTCTATACTCTATCCTTGATATTAAAGTTGTTTCTATCTTAACTCTCTCGTCTCACTCATCTCAGTTCTCTTCTACTCATACTAACTCATCTCAAACCTCGCCTCCATCGCCGAAAGCCATTTATGCTAAGTACTCGTTTACTCTCATAAAAGCTAACATCAAACTCCATAGCACATCTCGACGTATCCTATGCCAATCCTATGCTATTAACCCAATACCTATCCCCCAGCGCACATCACCTATTCCTACACTAAGGTCATACTATTACCCTAGCCGACCTTCGCCGACCCTCAGTCTGCTTGACCTTCACTGACCCTCAGTCCTCTCGACCTTTGCCGCCCTCCTACACCGATTCCATTCCAAATTGTGTTACTACTCCAGAACTCATATCTACCAGTGGTAACCATCGCTGAACCTCGACTATACCTTATTCTCGCTTCTGAGAGTAGGACGGATCCTAATGGAGACCAAAATTGACTATCCATGGAGAGAAGAGGGAGGATGAAGGTAATCTGTTCAAAAGTTGCTTATTGTTGAGAATTATGTCCAATTATGTCCTCAATACACCTATCACATCAAATGTGATTATAATGCACTATCTGTGTGTTAAACGTGGGGAGCTGTTGATGAAAGTTGTATGGCAAGCCTGAGTGGTAATGGTGTGAAGACCCAGCTGTGATCTGGGTCAAAGCTGAGGAAGGAAGGAGGAAAGAAGACTGGATGCAGGTGTATCCTAGCAAGGACTGATATTGCAATGGAAATCCAAAACTACAGTCCCTACTACCTCTTGGGAAATCCACAAGAGGTTGGCTACAGATGCAGGAAGGGATATCAATGCAGATCTGATAAGATGTGCCCTAATCAACTGTGCTGACACTTGTTCTCTTGGAGAAGAGTGTCAGTGACCTGATAATACACAATGACACTTGCCTATCAGGATGAACTATGATAACACACCTGTTCAATAGCAATAGATGCAGTGGTGGTAGAGAAGTAAGAAGGTAAATTGTCACATGACTACTACTGACAAGTATGGGAAGGAGTCATGTGATACAAATGCTAAGTAATGGAAAGTAAACAATATAAGGGAAGGATAGGATCCCATATCCTTGCTACAGTGATACCCCAAAACAGCACGTTGCTCTCTCTGCCAGGTTCACCTGGTTCATTATCTTTGGCATCCTCTGCAGCAGCTTCTTGAAATGCACCCTTCTTTGTCCAAGTCTTGGGCTTTTGTGGCTCAGCTTTTGCTGCTGAAGAAATCCAGTCACGTCGAGGATGATGCTTTGCTGATGATTCCCCATTTGGAAGGCATGATGTGACTGATGGAATTCTGTTCAGGTCATCTTACACCTCCTCAAATCCTCACATCTCCACATCAAAGTCTCCAACAGTGCTTCTGATATCAGTGGTAGGAAGCCTTGAGTGTATAAAGAAGGGTCCCTACTTGAAAAAATAGATGATAGTCTGGATTGTTTTAAATGACATGTTTAATATTTCACAAATGTCCAAATCTCGACTGATTATACTTCCTACATTGCTTCACACAAGCACCCATCTCAAAAAGCTAGGGCTACATAGACATAAAGTGTATATACTAGTAGGAAAAAACTCTGAGACAATTGGAATATTGGATGTGAAAATATTGGGGTTTGTATCAAGGACCTATCCTGTATCAAGGACCTGTAAAAGACTGTACACAACCAGCAGGAAAGGGCAAGAAGACAACACCTGCCAAATGGCTGCAGGTAGTTGTTTGGCCAGCTCCAAATGTAAATAAAACCACTGAGCAGAGCATTGTGGAAATTGGTCTATTGATACCTTGTTAGCTGTCACTGCTTGTGACCTTTCTGGCTGCAAACATATCTGTTTATACCCTCCAGCAGATTAAATTGGTGCCCCCAAACAGGCCTTGCCATTGTAACTCCCAACCACCTTTAAAATCTATGGAAAGAGTACAAAAGTTCCAGTATTCCTGTCAATATTGATCCATGTGCCCAACAGTGCCTGCAGCTCACCTACCTCACCACTGTTGCCACCCCTGTAGAAGGCAACTTCCTCTAAGGCCACCTTTTTCTCTGAGCCTGCCAGCTGAGGTTCAAACTTCCATGACCCAAAATTTTATATGATTTTACCCTATTCACCTGAAACTAGGGAATGTCACAGGTTTACAAACCTGTGTGGGTTGGTGCTACAGGTGGCTGCAGGTGCGGGTACGGGGTGCAAGTTTGCAACCCTCACTCAACCCGTACCCGCGACATGGGTTTGACAGGTCATCCAGCATTTGCCGGTCAGTGTGATCAAGTCACACACAGCCACACAATACCCTCAGTGTGGTTTTCTCCTACCACCACCTTCACCGCCCATCACCCATCTTGCTCCCAACTACAGCCAACTGCCCACACACACCCCTCCCCTTTCCAGAGGGATGTGGGCTGGCTTGTTCTTGCTCAATCAGGGGGTATGGCAGGAAGAACACAAGGGGGGACCCAGCAAGTGGGAGGCCCACTTGGTGTGTCACGAGAATGGGCCATGACTCATGGCCCATTCTCACTCATCCCTCTTTCCTGGACCCCAACTAATGCCCCTTCCACCTCCCATGCAACAACTGCCCTCCACGACACAAAATGGGGATGACCACCCACGAATGACGACACCTGCTGATATGCCTGCTACGCCATGTATGTGTATGGAAAATCCAAAACACACAAAAACCTGTAGATAGAAATGGTTCGGAATATATTAGCGTAGTATTGAGTGGCTCTGAGGGTGCAAGACGGAGTTCCTTGGCTTCTCGAAACAAGATGGGAAAGTGCAGACACAGCTCCTAAATTGGGAGAGTGCGTCCAAAGGATTGCGAAGGAGGTGATGTTTTATGGACGATGTTGAAGGTGCGAATGTTCGGATAGTGGATGATGCGAATGATACAAGTGCACCCGATGTGCAAGACGAAGGCGAAGGTTACGACGAAGTGCTGAATCGATTATCAGCCGAAGATGAGATGCAAAATGTGGGGTGAAGTAGAACTTGTTTATTTCGAAGCTACTGTGATACTACAAGTACATGAGTGTACAAATATTCGAAAATATTCGAAAAGAGTAATATGAAAGATAAAAATGAAAGGACAAAGGTCCGAAACATGAAACACAAAGGAAGTAAAAAGAAATCGAGAGGAATGCAAAAGGAGATAGAAATAAAACGGAAAGATAAAAGAAATCAATGAGGAACAAGTAGGTACCAATGAATTTGGAGAATGGAGGTGAAGAGGTGGTGTGCTTGACAATTGATCCGAAGTCAAGGCTAAACTTCATACAGTGCGAATAAAGATGCCAAAGTGGATGAATGCCGGAGTGCGTGCCTGTGTGTATTTTTGTGCAATAGAAACTTTCAGAGATGCGTACCATTGTGTCTGGAGTGCTGAGGAAGTCGAATGGGGAATGTGCAAAGGTCCTCGAAGATCCTGTAAGCAGCCTGCGTGGCGTATATGAATTATATCAAATATTCGGAGAAAGCATGTGTCGTGCAGGAATAATATTCGGAGATGTATGGCGGTGCACGTGATGTTTCGGAGATGTGGTGGGAGATATATTGGTATGTTTGCGAAGATTTTGCAGACATGTTGTAGTGCGTGTTGAATATTTGAAGGTGTAATGATGCGTGATGCGTGAATGTGTGATAAAATCTTCGGAAATTGTAGACACATGCCCAAAATATTCGGATGTGAAGGGCGAGTGCGCTGAACGATGCGAAAGACGTCCGAAGGTTGATTGAAGCGATGGTAAGTGGAGAGAAGCACTTGTAGTGCGAAGTGCAAGGCGATTCGCGTAACGGTAGAAAGCTTCGGAAATCCAGATTCACGTTGGTAGAACAAACACATGTTCATCACTGCACACTCTCAAAACCCCCAAATGACGAGGACCACTTACCTCAATTACTCACAAACAATGACTGCCTACAAAACGAGCACGACCACCCACAAACGACTCACTAACGATATGGAACGTCTACCATAATCTGCATGCCAGTTACTATTCCCTCAACCTTCTGATCCTTGCAAGGCTGCACGGCAGTGTCAATTGACACTTGCACTGCTCTTTTGAGGTTCACCAGTCATTTTGGGAGGCATAACCCGGCACGGGTTGAGGTACCTGTGGGTTTTCATAAACCCTCTACCCGTACCCATGAAAACCCATGCCTGTGGACGCAGGTGTGGGTTTTGATGGGTACAGGCATGGGTTACTCTGGAAAACCCCAGGATAGCCCATGACATTCCCTACCTGAAACAAGGATGTATTGGGCACAAATCGGACACCTGATTGAGGCACAGGACAGATGAGCCACTTTTGCCTATTGTTTGTGTATCTGACAGATGGTTGGGACAGATCCTTTCTTTCAATTAAATTGAAGGATTTTGTTACAATATTTGTCTCCAGTTCAAACAATAAGCAAAATTTATTTATTTGTCAAACCATCTGTCAATGTATTTGCTCAAGTGCCCAAGGGGGTACTGGGAATTCAAGCCATGACCCGAGGTAGGGGGGGGGGATCTCAGAGTGCTTAAAAAAAATTATTAGTCATTTTTCAAAATCTATTTTTAAGGCTGCTAGCAACAGCACGACACATCTGTAGGCCTTAGACAGCTAATGAAAGTCATTTGAAGCACTATTTGGGTGAAGAACAGATTGTTTTTGGTCTGTTTCTTCTCATTTTTCATACTAGCAGGTCTTATCTGAGCCAACTCATGATTTATATGGTGCTCAAATGTTTAATTACAGTAACATGTTGCAAACATGTTGTGTACATAGCTTGGCACACTTTTTTTTCCACCAAATAAACAAACAGATTTATGTAGTTCCAGAGTATTTTCTACGTAGCACACTCAAATTTTGTCTATTTAGCTTGAAATTAGATTCGTTCGACGCCGATTTCGAATATGAATATGTTGATGTGCCCACCGGAAATTTCTTCAAAAAAAGTGTGGAAAAAACATACCCTTTTTCGATGAAAACATACCTTATTTGGAAGGCAGGAGGGGGGGGGGGGTAGCAAGAGCCTTAACAAAAAAAATCGACCCCGGGTAGTTTTTAAATTCTTGGGACCCCCTTGCAAGTGCCCGGTTACCCGTTGTTTGAGGTAATTGTTCTTACCTAGTAATAAACCGATGAGCCGATGTTCACCGAAGAGTTGCCGCAAGGTGGCCTGGTTATTGTTGTTTAAGTCTTCAACTCTGCGATGCCTTTATGAATTTCAAATAGTATGGGCCATCATGCATTCACGGAAAAGGTCCTTGCGTAGTTCACGCATCTTATTTTATCCATTTTATCAACTTCTTCACTCAAGGAGCTCAAAGAGAGATATGTATATGTACTAAATGGTATTAATAGATGCAAAAGACGATGGATGGAGAGGGTAAAGGTGCTACTAATACAGAATGATGTGCATGTGACCTACCGATACAAATAAAAAACATACATAGAGCCATGGAGATGCCTGAAAACAATAAAGCCACAACCTCTAGTCACGCGAAAGGAAAACCACCTCATAAGGCGGATCTTCAGTGCTGCATCAGCTTCCCCTTACCCTCAGGCTCTTTCGACTCTCCCGAGCAAATCCTCCTGTGGTTTCGCATCGACCTCTTTGCCTTCTGCAAGCCGCATTTCTCGCACTTGACTTTCGTGAAGCATCCAATCTCGGCGTGAGATTCAGTTTCGTTGACGTGGCGCCTAAAGCCGTCGCATTTCATAGGGAAAGCGCTAGGCTTAGAATGACAGCCTGCCCACAAGCACTCCTTCACTCGGTCACCCTCCTTGACTTTTTCCCCATGAGCTCGGAAATGTTCCCGGATCTTTGTGAAAGTCATGGGACCTGCTGAGCAGTCCCCCCATTGACAATAGAGCCCGGACTCGCCTGATATTTTGGTACGTTTTGAAGCCAACGAAAGTTTATACGGGTCATGTCGTTTCTCACGGCGTGCGGCTTGAGCGCTCGTGGTGGCAAGCGATTTACGGGGTTGCCGCTCATAAGCTGGCAAGGCGCCCGTGATCGGAGCTTGGGTGAGGGGCGGGTTCGCCCCATACACGGACATCGATGCCCCAGCGTAGGCCTGTATGTTTGGCGCAACAGTCGCCTGAGCCACAGGATTGTACCAGGAATAGGCACCACCCATCTGAGCGTTCGAACGCCGACTCACAGTGGCAGGGGCGTTACAGGGTTGTCGCCCATACATGTTTTGATGCCACCCAGTCATCGGGAAGTGGGCGACGGGCGCGTTCGCCCGGTCGAAATGCACTGGAGTGTCCGACGCAACAACGGCCTGACCCGGATAGGACGGCAGCTGACCGTAATTGAGTGGGGCGCCAAAAAATCCAGTTGCAGGACCACCAGTCCAACTTGATGCGGCGTTAACCTGGCCTACGGACCTATAAGAGGATGGGCCTGGGGGATAGTAGTCTGCTGAGGAAGTCGCGGTGGCAGGTTCACCAGTCAACTCTGCGAAATTGTCGCGTCCTTGAGAGTTGGGGAGGGGGTTGGTGACGTTCGCTGACCTGAACCATGTATGAGAGAAAATCTTGGTAAAGAAGGGGTCGACTTACAACATCAGCTGGTTGTTTTCTGGCGCAATGGTCTCAAGAGCCCGGTCGTTTGAGCTCGCATCAGAACTAATCATTGCAGCTCGTAAGTTAAAAGTGGTCTTGAAATGAACAGGCGCCACTCACCGCAGACCAAACGATCTGAACAGCCAGGAGTTCAGGTCTTCTGCGGACGTATCATCGTCCTGAGAACACTGTTCTACGCGTTGAGTTGATGGAAGTGGGTCAGAAGGGGCGACTATTTCAAGAGGTCCACCGCTAAAGTAGTCGCTGGCCGTGGAAACATAAACGTGAGCGCGACGAATGGGTGGAAGAAGACGTGCACCAACCATGGCGGAATCGCAGCGGCCTCTTCGGGTGTCTTCAGCTCCCAATCTTCGTTACCCCACCAGCCCTCCACGGGACTTCCATCTGTCAACGGGGGGGTGATTTGAGATGCTGGAGAGTCCTCGGGATTTACGTCGCCAGACTGGGAGTAACTGAGGAATAAACAAAATGTCATTACGTGACGCGACTCGACGTGTTGCGTGGCATTGGCTCACCCTTGGGGCTGAGGCTGAAGGAAGCTGAAGAACGCGTTAGGAAGGAATGCGACGCGTTAGTGTGTGGCATTGACTTACAATTCTCGATTGAAATTCTCGAGTCCTGGAAATAAACCATTTTGAGGCCAGTATTTGTCTGGTGTTCGATCATCGCTAAAGAAAGTAAGTATTGACGCCGGAGGATTGAGAAGAGAAAGAAGCGTACACAGCAGAAGCCGACGGGAACGCGTTGTAGTTCTGAGCTTCTCGTGAATGATTGTGGTCGTTCATGAGAGGAAAGTTGGGCAGTAGTAGAAGGAGGAAGGGTGAATGAGGAAAGGGCAACAAAGCACCTTAAGGAAGAGGGAGAGAGTGGAGGAGGTCGATAGTCCACTGAAATAGGAATTCCCAACTCAAAAGTCCCGCTATGTCAACGCAACTACAAACATGTAACCTCCGTGTGACTTACAAAGGTCAACGCGGGGCCGCTGGTTGCGATCTATCATAGAGACAATGAGGACATTGCCGGTGGCCTGGAAGTTCCTGATAGTTCGGACAAGGCGGAGGACGTTTATTCGGAGGCAAGGCAACGCTTGGAATCGCAGTGTTCGTCCTCGTATTATTTTCCATGCCACGGCATCGCCAGCATTAGTATGATGGAATTGCAAGTGAGTGAAGGCGGTACGCACTTCAACTACAAGCTAAGCCCCGCTTACTAGCAAAATATCTTTTACCAACAAGTCTGACTGGCTTCCTTCGTCTCGACTCTTTCAAAATTAAATCTGCGTCCAAGTACCCGTAATGTGCACGCAGACCATAAAACTACGTCTCTTCTTCTCGCAACATCCCCTGAGCTCAAAACACAATAGAATTAATAACATGTACTGATGGTGAGTGGCGTGCGATACCTTGAGCCGGAAACCCGGAGAAGGCCCCCCGTCCCTACCCTCCAGATAAGAATGTTCGGCCAATTGCTGCTTCGATTTTTGCAACAGTCTCGTTGCCTCTGAATACTGTATACAGTATAGACATGGGCGGTGAAAAATTATACATCCTGCGCGCCCTTTCTAAAATTCGTTAGCACCTGCACCCCAAACAAATACCATTCACGAAAAAGCCTTGCCTAGCGTGGGTAGAAAGTTGAGATTTCCATAAAGATCGCGCAGGCTTGCCTGTGACTCGTTTCCAAACCGTTGTGACTTCAGACAAGCAATGATTTTCTGCGATAAAATTCTGTTGATATTACTATGGAATTCGCAACGAGTAGCGTACTTACATTTCAATCGGACCAGTCAAGTCTGATTGAGTGTCGAAACCTCGGAAAGCTTTGTTTCTCTGCCTTGGGAATATTAGGGTATAGATATGGACAATGAAAGATGAAGGCGCGTCCCAAAATTTATATTCAGGTGTTCCGACGAATCCTCAAAGGGACAGGTGCGAAACATGTAAGAACAGTAGCCAAGAAAGGATATGCGGTGTACATACGAAGAATTTTTCTTTTTATCTGTCCGACGGATAGATCTCCTTGAACGTTCGTTCCCTTTGTGGCTTAAGTTTGAGGTCGTATGCAACCATTCTGCTGGTCGTTAAATGACCCTTCCCATGAAAATATTTCCTGAGTATGTAACTGGAACAGAGTAAAAACGGCGCAAAGCCTCTCAAGACATTCACGACATTGGATGGTGTTGAACGAAGGTTACGTCCTCGCCATGTCAACTCCGTAGTCTTTGTATCTTCTGTGGGGAGGTTATGACAGTCTTTTCTGTGATTTGAATTGAAACTGAGAAAAACACTTACTGAGAAAGAGAAATATTGAATCCTTTCCGTTCCGGAGGTCATGAACGCGAAGCGCAAAAGGATGGAAGTCGATGATCTTGATGATGTGGCGGTAGTTTGTTTCTCTCGGAGACTGTTGCCAAACATTACCTCCCCGACGTCACACGCACAGGTCACATTTTGTTGAGTTGTTGAGCGCTGTAGCGTGATCGTGATCATACATTACATAATATTCTACTATAAGTACTATACAGGGGCATACTACTCTCCTCAGTCGTTCTACCACTCGGCTGAGGTGAGTACTGTGCCCGCCATTCACATATCATCAGTACTTACTTTCATATCTCTCACAGGATACTCTAGGTACAGTACTGATGATATATAGTCGTTCTACCACTCGGCTGAGGATACTCTAGGTATATTTCCAACACATTTGCGCCACACAACGACTCAGATTCCCCACAACCAGCCTCAACGTTATCGTTAATATTCCGCAACGCCGGCACCGTGATACGACGTTGCTTCTACGCGGAAGCTGAAGCGCTGGAGTTTTGTCGCAGTTGGTCACAATTCGAGGAAAATTTGAAACACTGCTCATGGCGCGTGTATCAGTCCCAGAGTTGCCCCAATGCAGTGGTGCTGACCTCTTTTGATAGTCGTTCTTGAAAAACGACGCAGGATCTCAACAATTGGTCACCATCGAGCACAAGAATGCATTGGCACTTGTCCCTACCTCGGCTCGTCCTATCTTACCTCGCATTCCAATCGTTGGTGGGTTTGCCGCAGGACGACAGAATCCAACGACTTTAAAACGCGACCATGGCATCACCGTCCTCTAAGCGCTGGAAGTTCAAGTTTTGCGCTTATCTTTAACCCCTCGTCATAACAAGGCCCTTTAACGTGGATGAGGTTCATGTTCATGTTTGCCAAAGCGTTCAACATTCAGCCTGCGGTTGAGCATCTGTTTTTACGGTCGTTGATGCTACTAATCATACCTGATAGACTGCTCATCGTCTTCATCAAGGTAGACAGAGCCACATTACGATTAACAAAAGTGAAGATCAGCGTCTTCGACTTCTCCAGAGACACCCGAACGAGCATCGTATGACCTTCCGTCCCCTTCCCCGAGTCAAGGGAGGGATTACGACACTCCTCTGACTCCCAGCGTTTAGCCTACACCCATGACACCGCTTTCAGAGCCCATACCCCCGCCTAACAATCAGGGCCTTCCTTCGCTGAGAGTCAGCGTACATATTGGTGCTAGGTCTTTACCTTGGCCCTATTTATGCAGCACCTTTCTGATCCTATTGGTTATAGACTATGAAGGGAAGGCGAGGGATCGAGTCTGGGGGAGATCAAGAATGTCGTTGGTGTCAAATTTGTTGGAAGGTGGCTAGACCGCCGCGTCCAGCTGGCTGGAATAAGGCCGCTTCCGTATGCCCCATTGCGACCCCTTGCATATAGATGCTCATAGTGAACCCAGCAATGCCACCCATCGTCTCTCTATTCGCTCAAGCTAGCAACCAGTCACTAGCAATACAAGAAGGTGCTTCATCTTAAAGCCCTCCTCGTCGATCTCTTTCAAGGTTCCGAGCCTGGAGTCAAGGCATCTCTCTACCTGGTTCAATGGGGCTGTCTATGCTGCCTTCAAGCACAGCTTTGAGAGCGGATTGGCCGTCCCTCCCTTCGTCACTGTCAGCTGAGGGGTTGAACCCTGTCTTTCCGAGTATTGGCCCTCAACACCGATATGAACGTGGTACGCTTGCACCAGGAGGGAGGGTTCAACGCTTCACTGATTTTGCTGATGACAGGTCATGTCAAATCGCCATCTTGCTGTTTATAAGTCTGTGGCTTTCAGCTGCAGGGACGGTGAAGTAAGCTTGAGTCGTGGAGCGGCGACCTCTCCTTGTCAAGTGGGGTGATCACCAGTCAAAAGGACAACCACAGCGCAGGCGGGCCTTTCGGGATGAAGTTCTCGTGGACCTTTAGGAAGAAGGTTGAATCAACGTCCTGTGTAAGTTCAAGGACGACGCTCATAAGTCGGAAGTGGCCGCCTCAGCCTCAATCTCCGTGTCGAATTTGTCGATGGTTGCTAACGGTTCCGCAGTACGGTTGGCCATACCATTAAGGGTTAGAGCTACCGCAGAGACATCGATCCGAGTCTAGAGACATCTTCGCGCTACCCTCTTCGCTCCATAGGGGTTTCCGCAGCAAGGAAGAGATGGCGAAAAGTTTTCTGACTGTGAAGGTCTTACCTGGCGAATGGGATACTCGATATCCGTCGTTAAGTGCTCGCCATCCCCAGTCTTAGGCTTACCTCACTCGTCATGGCCGTTACTCCTCAAACAAGAGTCGATATCGTCTTGCACCCAATAGTTTTTACCCCTCACGTACCTCGATGACCTTTTCTATCCACTTACCATGACCTCCATCCCCCAAAGACTGTGAAGGAGAAATTGATATCTGGCTCTGAACTCGAGGGGGATCTGGAGTCCATGTTTCGACGACCCAGAAATTTATACGATGTCTTGTCATTGTTCTTATCTAGTCATAAATCGAGAACGCGTAGGGTACCGCGAGGTGGCCTGGTAATTGTTGTCCTAAACCATGCGATGCCATCGCATTCAGCAGGAGTATGTAGTTGATGAGATTGCAAACAATATATATGCGGAATTCAACATACTTCGGCAACTAACTTCCTCGTGCATTTTTTTCTTCTTAGAGGCAGGTTCGCGACTCCTTTACCTTAGCTCGAGAATAAAGATATGTAATAGTAAATGATATTGAATATATGAATGGAGATACTGGACAATGGACAGCGCAAACGTGCTACAAATACAAAATGAATTTGCATACGACTGATGTATCGATACAGGCCTAGGTAGACATGAGGCTCATGCTTATCGAGCCATGAAAATGCCAGAAAACAATAATTCCACAACCGCGAGCTCGGCATATACATAGCTTCTTCCCTTGCCATTTTTTGACGTTCCAGAGCAAACCGTGCAATGCTTCCTGATCGACCGCGACTCCTTTTCCTTGTTGCACTTCTCACACGGCACCATTTTCAAGAGCCCATGGTGCTTTTGTGTCTCCCGCACATGACGGAAGAAACCACGGCGGCCCATCGGGAATTTGCCTTGGGAAACGCAACCTGACCACCGACACTCGGTGATTTTGCGGATCTCTAGTTTTCCGTGGTCCAGGAAGTGGTCGATGATCTCTTCATAGGTCATCGGATTTGAGATATCGCAACCCTCGCACTGACAGTAATACGAGTCATCGTCGCCCGCGACCTCTTCAAGGGGCTCCAAAGCTGGCTCCACGGGTTCGACACGTCAGGCATCAAACTTACTCTTCCAATCCATGTTGAAGGTAGCTGAAGAATGAACTGAAAGTCGGTCCAAAAAGTGATGCGTTCGGCTGTGGCATCAACTCACCCTTCACCGCCCAGTTATTAGTTAATTGTTTGAGGCTGTGTCTGCTGTATTTGTTCCTTGTAATGACAAAGACTTACCCGCCGCTAGTTGACTGCCCCGTAAAAATTGTTCATGAATTCCAGAGAGTGGTTCATGGTGGGTAGTGATGTGCCGGGCCCGGCCGCCGTAAGCCAGCCAGGACCAGCCGCCCAAAAGCCGGGCCTTCTGGGCAAAGCGGTGCACAGGCAGACCTTGCGGTTGCAGTGTTCGTCCTCGAAATACCTTCTCTACTAAATCATAACCAGCATTCAAATCGTGCCATGGACACGTATGGTACGCTGGCAACTCGTTTAGCCGAAGGTTTTCTCAGAGGGTCTTTCCTAAATATGTCAGTGCTATTGACAGGCAATAAAAGAAAGGAAAACTTTTGAACGCTTGACAAACACAATAAAAGAAAGGACAACCTTTGAAATTTGAATCCTTGACAAGCACATATATTGGCCCACGTACTGAAGTGAGTGAAAAGGCGCGGTGTCGGTCCATCCGTTCAAAAGTGTTTGAAGTTACATGGTGTCCCATGTGCTGGCCGGAGAGCGAGCATTCGTTTTTAGGTCTCACCCAGACCTTGGAACTGCAGTTTTCGCAGCATATTCTGTGCTAAATTTCACCTGCATGAGCATGTGGAAGCAACACTTGAATCCCAGGCGGAGGCTCAGTAACCCACCAAATATGTTTAACCAGATCATTTTATTAATTGAGTGTCTTCCAGTCCTTTTCGAATGTGTCCTGATATCCCATGCAAAGTAATATTTCCAATATTTGGAGGGGACCTTTCTGAAAAATGTCGGAACAGTGATCCAGTACAAAATGTGAATTAAACTGACGGAAAATGTGTTCGTTCCTTCCCTCAGCAGAACACGCGCGACGTAGAGAAAGAAGGGATTTGACGTCCAAGAGTTCATAGTAGCTTGTTCGGACTCCGGAGATCAACTGCATATGGCATCCCCATGGCCCACGTCACAACGGAAGTTCCATCGCTTGTAATTTGCATGGGGAGGTTAAACGAAAACTAGAAAAGGTTCCGCAGGGTTGGTGCGAACCCAAAACGACTGCGTTCTTCTTGTCGCGATAAAGAAGGGAGGCAAGTTCTATCAGGTGCATCAGTAGTGCCTATCCAAATCTTCTTAATGTTTCTACAGGCTAAGCATCCGCCTTGTAGTTGGGCGAGTATCGTAAGAGAGATCAAAGAGCGACATGATCATGACGTGACCCCTCTTCAGTTCCTTTGTTTGGTTCGGAAGAGGTTGGCAAACTCAACTTCCGTCAAAGGTTCCGAGTTCCGATGCTCCACGCCACATTGCGACAAATGCGTTTGGCAGCCTACTATGGCATCTACATTCCTGGGTGATTTCAGTCGGTTTTCTACAACTTATTGAAGAATAGAAACCCTCTTGTAGATCGTTCGTCGCCACCAATTAGGCGGGCAGTGCCACATCATGAACAATGAAGTGTACCATACAATCTTCAGAGCCGCATTCTGACAACTCAAAAGCTGCGAATTTCAACCCATACGCTTCCGCGAACCAGGGGTGGGTTTCAGATACTCTCCCCGCTCCCTAGCACCAGGCATGCACCCATCATGACACCATCGTTCTGGCCCCTGAGACTGCCACTCTGACTCGGAGTCAGCCATCTCAACTACTCTTGTCGTCTCAGTCAACTCTTCTCGCTGTGAAAGTTAAGGGTGGCCCCTAGGTGGGTATACTAGATTGATACTATACCTTCTCCGTCTCCACAACGCCTTCTACTTGGCGTTATTCTCCGGGTTATTGGCCGTGAAGGGAAGAAGGTGACTGCAGACAAGGTTGGGAATGCATGGGCAGCAAGAGCCTTGAGGGCGTCAAAAGACCTGTAGTTGGCGCGGCGCAGACCACGAGGAATCAAGACTGGTGACGTGGCTATCATGTTGTTGCACCTGGATGAGTGAAATAACCATTTATCAGGTCTTATTGCCCCTCCTTGTGCCTCTGCACGACCAGGATCCAGACCCTCATCAAACAAAGCGTCAATGCACCACCTTCTAGTCAGTCTGTCAAACAAGTAGCATCTCACCGCAGTATGGAGGGAGAGTGCTTCTCAAGCTTCCTCTCGAGAGGTCGGGTGACCGGTCCGTCAAGGGGGAGGGCGACTTTTAGGGGTGAAGTTGAGTCGTCGTGTCGATTTTCCCTATGGTTGTTGACCTTTTCGCACTATATACGATTTTAGACGTAATGGGGCCCTTGCACATATTTGCGCCACTTGTCTCTTTTTTTTTTTCATCCACCCTCAACGCCAGATCCATCTCGACGTCACCCGGCCTTTGCTCCCCTGTTCGTTCACTTCACCTCGGCGTTTGCTCGACGTGGCGTCGAGCTCAAGCTGCCCTTTATTGCAAGTTCAGTGGTAAATCCCATCCGTGATTCCATCTGGATTGTCTCAACAGTAAGCGTCTGTTACCATTGGAAATGAGCAGTCAATTTCCACTGTTAACGTTGCCAGAAAGTACGGTTTTGGATTCTGGTAACGCCTTCTAATGAATACAAGAACAAACAATGAAAGACCATTCCCGGGTGACGCCCGAGTTGTTCTTGTGCTAGTATCTCTTGAAACTGCAACTGTCATTAGGTGTGTTTATAACCTAGGAACATGCGAATGTGTCTGATAGCTTTTCAGAAGATCATCATCTTACTCCGTCCAATTGTAAAGTCCCCCTCGCCTTGCCTGCTGCTGTCTTTTGGGCGCCTCACTGACATGTCTCCTTCATCTTGCGGCAGGTCTGAGATGACTGAACAGGCACTAAAGTTCATGCAAAATTTACCACCTGGAACTCCCCAACGTCTAGCACTGTACGGGGACTTTGTCGCATCCATCGAGAACGAGATTCGGAAGAAGTTTCCTAATGGCAAAACAATCCAACCCCTACTTCATCAGATACAAGCAGCAATTCTGGATCCACCTTCAAAGCTAGTAAAATCCAAAAATCCCGTAGACCTCGATACCCTTATTCACTATCTGCAGGACGCATGCACTCTCTTACCCCCAGATAATCCTCACCGCATACCCTTTCTCGATAATCTTGGTTTCTCTCTGTGGACTCGGTACCTCCTCATTGATTCTGACGCAGATTTAGATGAAGCTATAGAGCGATATCAAGAAGCTCTTGAAGCTCGTCACGCCGGAGATCAGCAGCAATCTACAAGTCTGGGTGGACTGGGTTGTGCCCTCGTCTCTCGATACCAACGATCAGGAGCCGATGACGCCGATCTCCAGCTCGCGATAAAGTACCATCGCAAAGGGTTAGAATCCAGGTCAGAGGGACATCCGGATCGTGACATTTCCCTCAACAACCTAGGAGCTGCCCTATGGCTGCGCTTCAAACTCACGAGTGATCAGATGGATCTTGAGGAAGCTATTTTGCACCATCGTGAAGCCCTAACCCTCAGACCGGAGGGCGATGAAAATCGTTCTTCCTCCCTTTGTAATCTTGCGGCAGGGTTGCTGGAGCGTTACAATGAAACAGGACAACTCGATGATCTGAATACCGCGATTAAGTTGTATGAAGAAGCATGCACGGAGGACGACGCAGCCTCCCTCGACAACTTGGCTGTCTCGTTACGGACACGATTCCGCAGGGAGGGAAATGCTGATGACATTGAACGGGCACTTGGCTTACAATTGAAAGCCCTTCCACTACGTCCGTTTAATCATCGAGATCGCGGTGATTCCCTGAGTAACATGGGGCTAACGTTACATGATGGATTTGAACTCACGAATGATATAGATTCGTTGAACTCTGCGATCTCATACCACCTCGAAGCCTTAGAATATCGCCCAGTAGGAAGTTGGGATCGTCCTTCCACTCTCAACGATCTTGGTCATGCCTTGCACGCTCGATATCAGGCGCAATGCAATTTGAGCGACCTCGAAGAAGCCATCTCCCACCATCGTGAAGCTCTTCAGCTTACATCCTCTGCCCCTAGCGATTCTCGTCGCCGACACTCGTTGACAAATCTCGGAGCTGCGCTCCTGACTTTTTGTCAGGATTTCAGGCAAGAGGACCTTCTGACCGAAGCAAACCGTCTTCTCCTAGATGGCTTGTCCGAGTACCCAGGACGGCAAGTTGATAGGTTCATCTGCGCAAATGCTCTAGCATGCTCTTTCTGGCTTCATTACAACCACTTTGGCGTCGCCGATAGTCTGGAAAAATCCATAATTAACCATCGTGTCGCTCTGGGCTGTGCTTCCAAGGCAAAGGATCGTGCCATATCATTGTCAAACTACGGTATCTCGCTCCTGGCGCGCTTTAAAAGGGACGGTAACCCCGTTGATTTAAATGAAGCCATTACATCACACCGTGATGCCCTTAGGTTGTGTCCCGTGCAGGGTTCTATGCATTCGGCACCATCCCGTCAATTAGCAGTCGCTCTTGAGACACGGTTTTTGGACAGTGGCAATATAGGTGATTTGGAAGAAGCGACGTTGCTTCATCGGAATTCCGTTTTCCATGAACCTTCAGAATCGATCGCAAGACACCTCGCTTTAAGCAATTTAGGAAACAATCTTCTGCTTCTTTACGAACAGAATGGGGATCTTCAGGCTCTCGAAGAAGCTATCAAAATCCACACCGAGGTTCTCGCAAACTTAAAACCAACTCACGCTGGCTATGCTACAGCTCTCGGTCGCCGGGGCGCCTCACTACGAAGTCGTTACGAGGAATTTGGGGATCTTCAGGATTTGGCTGAAGCCATAGAACTGCGCACTCAAGCTCTGCAATTTGAATCCAGTGATCTTAGTCGGGCAATTATTCTCAATGACATAGGAAATATCTATTGGCTGAGATATGAACGCCTCGGTAATCCTCTTGACATATATGCTTCCGTCTCCCATTTCAGGGACGCGGTGGCCTTGTCCAAAACCTCACCACGCTATGTGGATTTGTATCACACCAATCTCGCTGTAGCTCTTCATTGCCAATTTGAGCTGGAAAATAAGCGGGCTCTTCTCGACGAAGCATTGGGATATCTTGACAAGATACAGTATGTCCCTAACTCGAAAGAAACAAGGCACGCACATCATCACCATATTCTTGGTAGTATCTACCAATCTTACCACCAAACATATGGAGAAAAAGAGTGCTTAATGAAAGCAATCGCTCATCTTGAAGAAGCCTCTGTCCTACCGGCAACTTATGAGGATGAATTTAAAATCTACAATAATCTGGGGATTGTTTTAAAAGATCGATACGAGATCAGGGGTGATATGAGCGATCTCGAGAGGGCCATTGAGTGTCACAGGAAGGCGGCAGCCTTAATATCATCGAGGAAATATAAACTCCCACCAACCCTAATGAGCCTCGCTAATACAATCCTTACTCGATTTGAGCACCTGGGTCGGGAGGATGATCTTCAAGAGGCACTCGCCTGTCATCGAGGTGTCCTTGAATCCATCTCTGAGGATGACGCCCTACGGTACAAATGTTTGAATAATTTCGGGATCACGCTTCTGTTGCGGTTCAAGCGTTACCGTAAAAGAAAGGATCTCGAAGACTCGATTTCTTCATACAGACGAGCTCTACTGTTGCTGGGTCCTCTTCATCCTGATCAATCTATGTGTCTGGATAATTTAGGATGCGCCCTTCAGACTTTATTTGAAGAAACAAAAGATGAAACGTATCTCATTGAAGCCATCCATCACCGGAGAAAAGCATTGGACTACTGCCCGCCTGGGCACGTCAACCACTATACTTCTCTCTACAGTGTTGGTCACGTTTTGTTGAGTTTGTTTGATATAAAAGGCGAGATGTCCATCCTCGACGAAGCGGTTGAGCACCTGACAAAGGCCAAGGAGGAAACTTCAGATGATCACCCTGTCCGTACAATAATCAATGCTGGATTGGCAGCATGCTTTCTGATCCGAGGAGAACTGGATACCAGTTTCGATCAAAATTTAGCTTTCGCGCTCTTCGAGGAAGCCACTATTCACAGAACCTCGACGTCAAAATCCCGATTCGATGTGGCTTTGCAATGGATTAAAGCGGCAGAAAAATATAAGCATCCATCTGTCCTCCTCGCCTATTCGTTCACTCTCAGCCTTCTCCAGCAGAGTCTCTTGGTAAATCCTACAATCGAAACCCAACGCGATTTTTTGATTCACCTCCCAAAATCTCTGGCTTGTGATGCATGCGCCTGTGCTATTGAGTCCGGGAATATCGAAAAAGCCGTTGAACTTCTGGAATTAGGAAGAGTTATCTTGTGGAACCGTATGCGGGGATATCGCCATACCATGGATGGTCTTCGAAAATCTCATCCATTCTTGGTTTCTAAATTCGAGAGCTTAAGCGCCTCCCTTGAGAGGTTGGCAACGAGCTCGGAAACCGGCCAGATTTTGGCATCACCCCACCAACGGTCTTCGGAGGTGAAATATTCTTCGCCATTTGAATTGAAGATGAGCAACCAGCGGCTTCTCTTACAGGAGTGGGATGAAGTCGTGACGAAAATCAGAATGCTCCCTGAACATGATGATTTCTTGAAACCCATTCCTTTTGACGTCCTTCAGTCTGCAAGTGCGGAAGGCCCCGTCGTCATTGTTAACCTAAGTGAGCGAAGATGCGACGCGATCATTCTTGTCCAAGATCAGTCACCAGTACTCGTTCCCTTACAATCTACCTCTGTTGATGCCGTTGAAGTTATGAATGTGGATCTGCAGGAGTCCCTCGTACTCTCTCGAGAGAAGCTCGAGATTGATGCAGCTGCGTTAGAAATCCCTCTTCGAAAGCTGTGGAATATGCGTTTGAACAAGATTCAATCGGTTCTGAGGAATTTATGGAAACACGTCGGATATCCGATCCATCAGCGACTGCTTGGGTTTAATGTGAAAGAGATGAGCCGTATATGGTGGTACCCAACGGGTCAGCTATGTGCCTTGCCTGTTCACGCAGCTGGTCCTTACCATGTGAAGATGAAGAATATTCCTGATCTTTATATCTCATCCTACACCCCAACTCTATCGTCGCTAATTTCCGCCCGTGCGGTTGAAGACCTCGCCACTACTCCTTCGTTCCTCGCTATCGGGGTGCCCGATAATACTCTGCGGTCTGCCGAAGAAGAGATAACAAAGATTAGGGATTACATTCCAAATGTGAAGGTCATGATTGGCGCACAAGTTACTCGTGATCCACTACTGATCGCTCTTCGCCAACATTCTTGGGCACATGTTGCTTGTCATGGTCATTGGAATGCACGCCAACCCTTCCAATCCTCCTTTGAACTCTTCGACAAAGAATCAATATCTGTCCTAGAACTTGCGAAAGAGCGACTGACGCACGCAGAATTTGCGTTTCTGTCTGCTTGTTTCGCCGCCACCCCTGACCTCGAAGGGGCTCCAGATGAAGTTATTCACCTCGCTTCGGCATTGCAATTCTCTGGGTTTCGTAGTGTGGTCGGAACTCTATGGGAATTGATTGACAAGGATGCTCCTCAGTTGGCGAGCGATTTTTACCAGGACCTGGTTCAAGAAGGAAAGGACAGACTCAACTTCAAAGACACCGCTCGTGCTCTCAGCTCAGCCGTGAATAGGATGAGGGAGAAGCCTAATATGACGCCTAACAGATGGATACAAATAATTCACATTGGGGGATAAGCATAGGTAAAACCACTTCTTCATCAAGGCAGAAGAGTTCTCACTTGTGACCACGTTGTCGATCTTATAGATGGTTGGCGAAGCATTGTAAAAATTCGAGGAGCTCAGGGGCAGGCATGTAATATTGAGAATGAATAATGTAAATAAATTGCAGACGGAGACTCGAAATGGACACCAGAAAATGCGAAAGTAGGTAAACAGCTTAGCACAACAAATACCCGTGAGACTTGAGGGATGGTCGAGGGCAGGAGGGAAAATTACGACCTTCGGCCTGGCCAGAAACAAGTCTGTTCATACACCCCAACCAGAGACTCCATTTGCGCACACGTTGCAAAGCACTAATTTTAAAAGCCAAATGTGCGATTTATTATGGTCATGAGTGCGTTGGACATAGCCCTCGAACCCCTTAAAAACGGTAGGATCCGGATGAATACGGTCAAAATGGATATAAAATTAACATAGTAAGAGAGAGCATATATAATAATGACAATTAAAATTGAACTCCATCCCTCTATTTGACCCTAACTCTCTTACTCGCATAGGGCGCCGGCGCCACTAGAGCTTTTTTCGCCTTCTTACACGTCTGAAAATGTCTACTGAGCGCGTAAATGCCCGAAAGTTCCATCCCACAAAACTTGCACCCCTGATTCGTCAATCTCATGTGAGGGCCAATGACATGCGTCACCAACGCCGACGCCGAGATTTTTTCCGTGAGCTTGCACGACGACCACTGGCACGCAATGAGCGGGTCGGTTATCCCCAGACCAAGATGGTGGGTCTCACGAAGGTGGGTGCGTAAGTCTTCGGCAAACCTGTGAGAGATAGTAAAAAGATGGCCGCAATTTTGCCAGCCGCAGGGGTAGACGCCGAACGTGGCGGAGTCTGAGTTCGTGGAGAAGGCGGTACTTGCGGAGCGCTTAAGGGTGGTAGCAGTAAGTTGAGGTCTAACAAATCATATATGAGTTAAATTTTGTTGGTAAATAGGAAGGGGACATACGTCGCGAGTTCCACGCGAGGGGGGGAAAGGGCGGGTCCTTCAAAAGGAAACCCAGGTGCGGTGACGATCCACCTGTACTGCATATGGACACTTTGTGGAATGCTTGGCGCAAAGGTGGGGCTATTTAGGATGATCGTTAAACGAACCGGAGATGATGGATTTGAATTTACGTGGATGGAAAATAGCAAGTTGAGGGTCGATAGTGTTTATAGTAGTTTGGGCCAGGTAGGGTGGCATGCGGAGCACTGAGTCAACAATCAGGATGGTCGAAGGGAGTAGTCAAGCTTAAAAAAGGTACATTCCGCCGACGCGTAGTGCGTTAGTAGTCGTGTTAGTTTGAGCGTGGCCAGCCTCGATCTGGTTGATAGGCATGATTGGGGGCATAGGTGGGGACATAGCGCTGAATAACGTAGGTGTGAGCACAGGCACGCGTCGCGTCGCGAAACCAAGCACGGACCATTCATAAAAGTTACTCGTAAGGTTGGAAAGTCCTCGTGCGATCGCCTGGACCACGCGTGGATTTTCAAGCCCCTCAAGAACAGCTTTGATGTCGGAATCGCTCTGCGTGGTGTCGCTGACGGTGACAGAATCTGCGGAGCTTTAGTGGTAATTATGAATATTTGTGCCAAGAAGAAAAGAAGTGGAGGCGGCGTACTTGTTCATCAGGTTTAGCAGATTGCACACATCAATGGCGTTGGCGGAGAGAGGCATGGTCGAGAGAGGAGAAAAAGATGTAAAATAAAAAGGAAAAATAAAAAAGAGAAAGAAAAAAAGTTCAAGGGATGGGTAGGATGTAGAGGAAGCCTTTGTTGAGCGTCAAGCTCCACTTATATAGATGCCTGGCGGGACACAAACGCAGTGTTTGGCCACATTGTTCAACACGATGATTGATGATGAAACAAAGGAACGTGACAATTCCTCAACCTTCCACAAGATATCAAGGGTTCAAGGCAAAGCGTGTTGTGGCCAATTCTGGCCAAGAGGATTGTGGGACGGAGGTCGATGGCTGGGTTCGGACCACGCCTTGATTTCTAAAAATAGTGTCTTTATTTCGGGTGCAAACGGATGTAGTCAGCATCCATTGAACCAAACAAGCGCAAATGCCTTCTCTCTAGTCTACGCTCACCATCTTGAAACCGATATGCGTTCCTGGGTTTCAGGAAGTCCATTTTCTTGAAGAGTGTAAGTAATTTGTTCCGGGAACGAAGATTTGTCACTTTGATTTCCTTTTGATTGGCTAACTTTTTCGAAGTAGATGTCACTGTTTTCAATACATGGCTTTCGCGACGCGTCACGCAAAGAGCTGGTCTTCTGTAGTCATCGGCCTGGTGCAGTCCGCCGTATATGAGAATCGTTTTATTTGCAACAGGATACCCTATTTCATGGCCCGTAGTTCCGCCTTGGGTGATACACTCCGCACTCATTTTCCATAGCCTTGACCATCGCCATTCACTTCCACATGACTGTTATCCACGACAATATCGTAGAAATTTTCGTGGCCGGAGGTTCCGAACATCGCGATCTTGTATTTTCGAGCACAATACGCCAGGTTTGGTATCATTATCAGCGGTGTAAAATTTTTCTACGATGTGGTTCGGGGTGGCTTGTGGCCAGCGGCTTATTAAGTAAGTCCGCCGCAGCACATACTATCGCCCATAATTTGTTAACCAATTTCCACTATGTTTCTACGTATGAAATAGGAATATTCTTTGTGGGTACATTGATTTTGGAATGATACTGGACGATGCCGAGTGGCCTGGGCCATCGCTTGAATTGGCGCCCCATTGTCCGCCCTGTTTGTTCAGGCCACAATCACAGTGACACCTTTAAATAACCACCCAACACAGGGTTGATCCATCCCCTCCTCCGCCTCCGCCTCCTTCTCCTCTCCCCTCCACCAATCGTGCTTTCGACTTATAATTTATTGGGGTTTGCAAACATGACAGAGTACGACTACTCTCCGGAAGCGTATGAGCAACACCTTGCCACTCAACTTAGAATCTCTCGCTGGGCAGAAGCCAACAGTCAGTACCCCCCAGAGAACCCCTTCGCGACACCTGTAGCTTCCTCCGTCGCCACCTCCCGCCCCTCCACCCCTCATCGCTACCAACGTCAGCCGGGTTCCGAAGCTAGTCTTCCACACGTGTCCCCTTCCATTCATTCCAGCGATTCACGCCGCACTAAGAATTCCCGTTCAGCTCACACTCCTTCTTCTCGTTCCCGGTCTCGTTCCAGGGTACATGCAGCGCATGTTGAGTCAGCCCCTCCTCCTCCAGTCCCGCAGAAGGACAGTAAGACCGATTCTGCATTAAAATTTCGTCGTCAAACGCCTTACTATCCTGATCACCCTGTTCCGGCGAGTGTCACCTCTCATGCTCCTTCGTCCCGCACCCAGGTCGTGGCGGAAGGACAAGAGCTAGGTTATATTCGAAGCCAACCCACTCTCCCCGAAGCGCCAGAAGCTATCAAGTACTCACGCTCCCATGGTGCCCAATCCCACTCCTCGTCGCGCAGTCGCTCGGACCTCCGTCGAATGCAGAGCCAACCATTCCTGTCTAATGGTCGGGGGCTCCCCCCGGTCGTCACCATTCCTCACCCACCGCCCTACACTGAGGCTTCACCGTCCTGGTACCGCCCACGAACCAAGAGTCAGCCCGATCACTTCGCGAAAGGCAAGTCGCAGGGCTCTTACCCAGCTTCGCCTAAGCTCCACCCAAGTGGTTATACCAGCCCAGCTTGTGATCCAGCTGGGAAGCCACTCGCATCAAGCCCATACACACAAATGAATTCACAGGGCTCTTACCCAGTCCTCCCTTTCCAGACCAACGGGTATCCTTGCCCGACATCTCTTGATATGTCTGCAGCCGTCCCTGGTTACACTACTGTGTACCCAGACCCCACTCGCTCGACGCGCATCAAGTCTTCCTCTAAACACAACACCGTCGTTCCGATCAATGGTGGGAAGGACGGCTACGTTGTTCTTCCCGCGAGCAAGATGCGAGCTAGGGTTTTCATCGTAAGTGCCTCTTCGTAGACTTTCAAGTTATCTCGGAAAACTGAGCGGGTTGCGCTTCGTACAGAATCCCCCCACGGAGCAGAAACAGGAACTGCCGCCGTACCAAGACGAGAAACAAGCTCACATGTACAGGATGCCAGCTGGAGTGTTTGAGGACAATGAGGTTAAGCCAAAGAAGAGCAAGGGTTTGCTGGGTAGGCTCCGAGGTGGTTTTTCGTCCTGTGCAGACTTGAGTGGCAAAAATTAATGGAAATCATACCAGTTTGTAGAACGAAGAAAAAAATAATTATTAGATATGTTTACAGCTCGTTGAAGCTCTCATGTATTCTGTTGGACATCAATGAAAAATAGTCTTTCAATTTACCAAACGGCTTCCTTCGGCAAACTGAAGCAGCCGAGACCGGTAGCCGGAACTTCTCTTCAAATTTTCTTCCACCCATCGTTTTTACTGATCACTGAGTACTGAAAGTTAAACGTTTGAATCCCTGACTGATATGGTGAACAGACGAAACGAACGCAGTGGCAAGTGGTTCATCATCGTGGTGATAGGGCCGCTCTGGCGGCAAGGCTTGGGGAAGTAGCGGTAATAAGGTTGCTGGGTGCACGAAATAGGCAACAATGATTACGGACACCCGTTCCCACCCAACCACCGCTTCTTTCCAACTCTCCTCTGACCATCATGGCGAGCAGAAAGTACGCTGATGTCTCCTGGCTTGATATAGGTCAACTCTCCATTACTTTCTTGAAGATTCGTACGTCTCTCTACCCTCAATCTACCAATCCCTCATCTTTCGTTGATAGCTTTTGTTATCGGATGGAATGTCGTCAGATTTCTATTCACAAGCCCGCCTTTCAGAGGAATTGGGCGCAACGTATCCATTTTGGGCATAAAGTTTTTGCTATCGCACTCTTCATTGCCACAACTTCAATATGTGGGCGGTACGACACTTGGAGTGTACAAGGCATGGGTAAAAAAGAAAAAGCTTCCGATTACGGTTGAGGAACTTGGCGAAGATACCAGGTTGCTGTGGGTGGGGCCGAAGCAGACGAAGCGTGTTGTTCTCTACTTTCACGGTGCGTCGTGTTGCTCTCGGCGCTCGTAAATTGCTGACCTTGCTTGTCAGGCGGCGGGTATATACTCCCTCTCCAGGACTTTTCACTCAGATTCTGGAGATACGTTCAGCTCGAGCTTCAGAAACGGGATTGTGATGTTGGCTTCGCCATTCTCAACTACTGTTCGTCAATTTGATTGCTCACTCTCTCAAATAGCACTTTCTGACGTTCATGTTTAGCCCTCTACCCAGTTGCCTCATTTCCCACTCCAATGCGTCAAGCAACGCTTGTGTTAGACCACCTCCTTGCACTCGGTGTGCACCCAAGCAACCTCCAAATTGTCGGCGACTCGGCAGGGGGCAACCTCATCTTGCAACTTATCTCTAACCTCCTCCACCCACTCGATCCCTCAATCAAGATTCAAACTCCCTTGAAGTCCCCCATTCGCGGTGTTTATCTGATGTCACCTTGGGTTCACATCCATGCAGATGATGCAGCCTACTCGACGAACCGCGATTCTGACTTATTAGCACCTTCCTTCGTTTTAGCATTCGGTCAAGCCATCAAGGATGACGTTCCCATAAGTCAGCGCCCGTACTTTCAACCTTCCTCCGCGCCGAGCTCGTGGTTCGACGACATCCATACTGTTGTGGACCGGATACTGCTTACTGCTGGAGATGTGGAGATATTCAGAGACGATATCACCCATTTTTCGAAGGTTCTGGCGAAAGGGAAGGGGCATTTCAGATATGTGACGCAGGAGCATGGGATTCATGATGATCCGTTCTACGACTTCTTGTTCAGTGAGACACCAGCCGCAGAGGAACTGGGCACTCTCACCCCTCTCATTATCGATTGGCTGGAAAGTGGGTTCAGTCTTGTTGACCCTGATACGTAGTCCGAATTGCTGAAGCTTGACTTGCTTGACGTACCAATTATTCATTACGTTGAGGCGCTGAACGAAGGACGATTTACAGCCCCATTTTCATCATTCTATTATATTCCTTTTACGACAAGATACGGTCAGCTGCACGTCTGCTTTCTGGCCGAGTTATCCTTGAATAAAACACTGCTAGTAACCGTTGGGCTTACAGTCCCAGCAAAGTGAGAAGAGAAGGGCCAATAACAATCCATTTTTCAACCAAGGATGCTTCGAACGCCCTTCATTAGCTGTCTAGAGGCGGGAGGACGCGTCGCGCCGTTGCTAGCGGCCTTAAAAAATAGGTTTTCGAAGGATCGCTAAATATTTTTAACCTCACCCACACGGCTTCGTTTCCCGTCGGTACCCCCTTTAAGGTTGGCGAGAACTCCACGGCAGGATTTTCAATTTACATCCGCGTCATCGCGTTTCTCACGATTCCGTTCTGAACTCTGGACCTTTATCAGTTTGCTCAGGCATATTTAATTCAATAATTGTCGTGACATCAGCTCGAGATACTTAGGTAGCACCTCCCAACCAAGTTTTTAATGACAAGAACATCATTCGGTTTTTATTCTCTTAATGTTTCTTGTATCCGTCACTATTCATCACCTGAAACTCCTCAGATAGAGAGGGCAAATAACGAACCAGCAACCGCAATCTGAAGGAAACTGGAAGAAATTAGGTGTGTAGGTTCAAGCGTAAGAAATGGGAGATGTCGAACAGACGGAGGGAGTCCGCTGTGCAGGTAAGTCCGTACTCTCGTCGACTTGTTGTCCTGACCTTTGCTTGCCTTTTCCATCGACCGTAACAGCGCAAACTTGTATTGAACAGCTACCGCACGGCACGCCCAATCTTCAGCCTACTTTGAAAGTTCTGAGGGTGAAGGAATTTGCGTGGAGGGAAGTTTGAGTTGGATTGAGGCTTCTAGTCTAAAATGTAAGTCGGCATCGCTTTAAACACAGTACAAAATACTCACGTCGACAGGGCAAGCTTCTTGGCCTCTGGTCATTTTCATCAACATGCGCCGCTAGTATGTGAGATTCAAATAACGGTGGGAGACAATGGAACAAGTGTAGGCAGTACCTAAATATTCACCTGAATACATTCTCAGGGCGGCATACACACCTGAGCTTGACGAAAATAAGTTCCCGCCTACATTGCAAGTGCACAGCGTGCACAACACACCAATCGAAGGGGTGTGGCATTGGTTTCTCCAAACCTTTGGAGTCAATATTAAGGACGCAATTCGCGGGGGTTACGAGGCCAGGATTTATAATCCAAACAATCCGATTCATCCGTATGTTATTCAAAACTGATTGAGATTTTTTTTCGAGACTGATTAATTTAAAAGACAAGAAATTCGTTGAATATTAGAACAATCATAAAATCTGTCCCCAAGCCGACAAATCAAATATGTCTGGCTCAACGCCGAGGCATGCATTTACTGTCCCCGCCAAACCTGCCGAACATTGTAGAATAATTGACCCTCGATAGAACAATAAATAAATGGCTTAATGGCTTTTTATTTCAGAGATATCGGATACGGTACTTGAGTATTTGGAAGATCCTGCAAATTAAATGAGGGAATTGAGTTCGTCGGAAATTAAAATCCTGCCGTGGAGTTCCCGCCAACGCTACCCCTTGATTTTACTCATCTTTAATATCTACAATTAGTCACTGAAGTAGAGGAGATAGCTATAAATAAATTAAGGGTGGAAAATAATCTCACGTTGGGGTTGCAAGTAAATTACTTGAGAGTATCACTGCTTCGCGCGCCGCTGCGGTGTGACGCGCACCTGTCGCAGACCTGACACGAGCCACCGACGCACATCGCAAACTTCAAAGTCCTTAATGGGTCATGAATTAGTTTGGAATTAGTCTAACTTTTTCTGTCGTTCACTGTCCTATTCAATGGCACAATCATGATCATGCCGTCCTTCTTGAAGTTCTCCAAGCTGAATTCACGGTGGCATCGCAAGATCAGTATTCACAGTATGCCATTTTGTTGAACAAGCCCATCGTACTTAACATCGTTTTGAAACCAGTTGTAATCATCGTTCATTGAAGCACAAGGTTAAACTTCAAAGTTCAGGTTGTCGAATATTGATCCCGCTTGGTAGGGTTGTTGGAGGTATGTGCCTGAGTTGGACGTACCTGAGTGTACGTATTACTATTCGGCAAAACGTGGCGAAATTTCAAATTTGCTACTTGCCCTTTTCCCTCCTTTTCCCTTCCTTTTTTCACCTCTCGTTTGACTTCCATGGCCAGCAGAAAGTATGCTGATGTCTCTTGGTTTGATGTATGTCAAGTCTTCCTCATTTGCTTGGGCATTCGTAGGTTTCTTACCTGACTACCCCCCAACCATCACTAATAGTTTACAGCGTTTGTCATCGCCTGGAATTTCATCAAGTTTCTGTTCATAGGCCCACCCGTCAAAGGAATGCAGTTCGGTGTAGCCATCGCGGCCATCAGATTCCTATGTTCACGTTCATCTATCCCCCAACTTCAATATGTGAATGGTACCACCCTCCCGGTGTACAAGGCATGGGCGAAGAAGAACAAACTTCCAGTTGTAGTCGAGGAGCTTGTTTCAGATGCCAGGCTCCTGTGGATTGGGCCAAAGCAGACAGAGCGGGTTATCCTCTACTTTCACGGTATGTTCCCCTGTCCTCGAATCACCAACAAGCTGACTTTTCGAGGTAGGTGGCGCGTATCTCGCCCCGCTTCAGGAATATTCTGTAAGCTTCTGGAGATATGTCCAACTAGAGCTTCAGAAACGGAATTGTGAAGTCGGCGTGGCTATTTTCAGCTACTGTTCGTGAGCATGATTGCCCCCTCTCGCAAAGAACAACTTCCAAATGCTGACGTTCATATGTAGCGCTCTTCCCAGAGGCCTCCTTCCCCACCCAGTTGCGTCAAGCAACCATCGCAGTAGATCATCTCCTTGCTCAGGGAGTTCACCCCAGCAACCTCCAAATTGTCGGCGATTCAGCGGGGGGGAACCTCGTCCTCGAGCTCATTTCTCACCTCCTTCATCCACACGACCCCTCAATCAAGATCCGAACACCGTTCAAATCTCCCATCAGCGGTGTCTATCTTATGTCACCTTGGGTCCACATCCAGACGAATGAAGCAGCCTATTTGACGAACCGCAATTCGGATCTATTCGATGCCCCCTGTATCATAAAATGGAGTCGAGCCATCAAGGATGATGTCCCAATTAATAGGCTCCCATACATCGAACCATCCTCTGCGCCGATATCGTGGTTCGACGACATTCATACTGTTGTGAATCGAATACTACTCACTGCCGGAGACGCGGAGATATTCAAAGACGATATTACCCATTTTTCGAAGGTTCTGGCGAGAGGAAAGGCGAATTTCAAATTTGTAGTGCAGGAGCGTGGGATCCACGATGATCCATTCTTTGACTTCTTGTCTAGTGCTACACCTCCCGCCGAGAAACTGGGCACTCTCACTCCTCTCATTATTGATTGGCTTGAAAGTGGGTTTAATCTTGTTGACTCCGATATTTAGCCCCTGCAGTTTACCGCCCTGGGCCGACTCAGACATGATGGGCAAATTATTTATTATGAATTCATCCCCTCCATTTTGTTCCCGACGGCTTGCATCCATTACTTGTGCGTGAAGTCGAACAATGAACTCTGGTACTACGCTCGGATACGCTGTGCATGTGATCCAAAAGCTCTTAAAACCAGCACATGCTAGCTGCATGCCCTTCGAGTGTCTTCCAAAACTCTTCGACGTACCCCCCCCCCCAACCTTACCCGATACCTCGAGTACGTACGAACCGTCGGAGCTATAGGCGTACGTGAGATGGTACATTTTTGTCCGATGTCCAGCTTAAGTATCGCTTCTGGTCGAAATGATCCATCGCAAACACCTATTGCTTGACCAAAAATAGATATCCACAAGACATATATTGAATCTATGGTCAATATCCATCCCCAAGGATATTTGGTTTAATAACGAACTTGCTCCGTCACCTCACATTTCAGTCTCTCTGTCGGAAAATCGAATGTGCCTTACACAAGTTACAGGGCCATAATGACGGGAATGGACTGGGATGGACCGCTCAGCCGACAAGGCACAGTTTCGGCCCTATAAAAGAAACTTTTTGCCCTATAAGGTACAGAGCATCGTTAATCATCCCGGCCCTTCAAATGCCTTATAGGGCAGAAAACCTCACCAGAAGGCGCAAACTGTCCTCTTACAGTGCATTCTATGTAGGCCGAGCGGTCTATTCCGGTCCTTGTGGCCCTATAAGGCGCATTTGAGTTTTCAGACTTCCCACATATTTCTTCTTCGCAAATATCGCAAACTCAGAGTTGAATAGATTCTTATGGATTCATCTTCTTTCGTCTGGTGTCCCGGAACCTGAAGGGACGACACTGAACATCCGAGAAGCCACTAAAATTGCAAAAAGGTTCAGGCAGAAGAAGGATGAAGTAACAATAACATGTAGGAGCGAACCTGGAACAAACTGTTGATATTATACGCCGAGAATTGGCTCAAGCGAGAGGAAAAGTTGTTTAGGAAATTAATTAAGCTTCAGGCGTATACAAAGAGACAGAGCCTAAGACACGTGCTGAGAATGAGGGGCGCGAAGCATACACAACAATGATAATTGTACATGGAGAAACAATTCGGACATACATGGCTCTGCATAATCACTAAAAGTACAAAAAACGGACTTCAACCCATTGCCCCAGCGGAACTTGAAACGTCACGATCAACGTCTCCGAGCTTTCATTACGCACGGTTGAGAATGAAAAATACCACGCTTTGAAATCAATAATTACGTTAGAAATCGCGTTATTCGTTGAGAGAAGTGAAGTTGACTAACTCTTGCAATTTGGGAGCCTCGATAATATTCTCAACACGCAAAATTACGGACTCGTCGCTGTTCTCTTCTCTGTCGTTGGCTTGGAGTTGATGAGCTTTAATTACGTCTCCTAAATCTAGAAAATAGTTCTTCTGTAGTTCGTGAATGCCACGTGAATGAGCTTTCGAATAAAGTGAGACTAATTCGAAGGTTTACAACCTTTGAGCAATTCTTTCCCTTGACTGCGTTGGGCCAAACCCATCCATCCTTGTCGACTTCAAAGTCGGGATTCGTGCCGCACCTAATATCAGATCAGGAAGCGACTTTAGTTTGAAGTAAAAACACATACATATCGTTGAATTTCTTGGTACCGTATTCCGTTCTGAACTTTGTCAGGAAAATAGGCTTGACTTCACGATGATAAACGTCCATATCCAATTTATATTTTCCTGAAACTTGCTGTTGGAAAATAATAGAGGAAGACGAAATTACTTGCCTGTCCCCCATGTTTCAAAGATGGAAAGCTCGCTGTTAAGTTGGAGACAGTTGGAGTCCTTCTGACATTCAAGAACGATGGTGTCGCCCAAGTCGAGAATATAATCCTTCTAAAATACGGAAATTTTCTTAGTTTTTGAAAGAGAGATGGACGACGAAGGTAAAAAACCTTTGAACAGCCCTTGCCTTTGACAGCGTTCGGCCAAACCCAACCGTCCTTGTCAATATCAAAGTCGGGATTCTTGCCACACCTTAATAAACCCGTATTTCAGAGATACAGAAGCTTCATTTCAAGCTGGCCCGCATACATATCATTGAACTTCTTGGCACCATATTCGTTCTGGAACGCGGCGATGAATTTGGGCTTGACTTTACGGTGGTAAAAATCAATGTCGATCTTGTATTTTCCTTGACATGAAAAGTCAGAGGCGACGACGTGAGGAAGTAAAAAGCTGCCCACCCTTTCCCCAAGTCTCGAATACGGAGACCTCTCCGTCTTCAAAATTATTAAAGTATGAGAAATGATGACTTTGCGAGCCGCCATTCTACTCACCCTCGCCCCATGCAGCGAAGACGGAAAAGCTTTCCCCTAGCTAAACGACAGTAAGTCTGGCAAATGAACAAAGTTCTACTTGAATTTTACCTTGTAAGTTGGTGACGCTGCAGCGGGCATGATCCCGGCGATGAGGCAAACGCAAAGGAAGAGGGATACCAGAGCATGTCCCATGGCGACCTTGAATTCGAGAGAAGCTTGAGAGAAGCTGCGGGAGCCCTTGAATCGCCCAGGGTTTTATATGTCGCTTGGAGTTCCCAGCGTCTCCTGTGTCACCTGAGGCTATGTGTCTTCGTCACACGGAAAATGCCCCACTCATGCCATCAGATAACTGAGAGAAACACCTGTAATCTCAGGAAGCGTCAAGTGGAATCTGGCGTCATAGAATCTGTAGATATAATTACTTACCGTATTCTAAGAAGGCCAGACTCGGTATAGCGCAGAAGGATTTTCTTTACCAACGCTCTATTTCCATCGCCTTGAAGTGTTCAGAACGAGGTATATTGTCCTGTCCTTGTCTTTGCCTTATCAGAAAATGACTACCGGGAGGACCTTTCTCCGGTACTTGAATGAGCTAGTCTTGTAAAATTTCAAACTGACGTTTTCAGGGCCCGGATCCCCGTTATCTATTGTGGAGTTTGGGTTCTAGGGACTGGGGTCCTAGCCGAGGGATTCGAGTTCGGGTTGACGTGGGCGTTGTAATGAAGGGGTAGATGTGTTTTCGTGGACGTATCATGAGACGAGAGGATAACGTCACCGATTTGACAGAATGCATGTCAAAAAATCCTGTGGGCCGAAGATAAGTGAAGAATCAAAGCGCTCCATTCAAGAAGTTAATGCTGTACGCGTCAGGAAACCACCATTCAAGGAGTATGCCGCATAGATGCCTATCGGTGCCATAAACCGCGAGTTGTGGCCATTAGCATTTAACGCAGCAGTCATTCGCCTCACAATCTTACTTCCTTTCGCCGAGATTTGCTGTCCTGAAAGCGCTAGCCAATTTAGGTGCATGACAATCGGGTCGCTTCTGAAATACATATCGGTTAGGGTGTGCGGGGATGTCATTGACATACTTTGGGTCTGGGAAAGGTTTATCTAAATTCAACTGTCACGAGTTCCAGGGTGATAGAACCCACCTAACCGCTTCACCCCATTCACTATGGAACAGAAGGTGCCACTGGACGGCTCGACGACAGCCATCAACCGGATGAGTTTTGATGGCTCCCGTGGAGTGGTCGAGGTCATTCATTTACGGTGAGATGCGTACCTTATGCATCTGCAATTTATCTCAGTTCATTTCTCCGGAAAGACACAATGAGACAGTTCCTTCTGTGATTCAAAGTTCAGGGGAGGTAAGGGGAGAGTATTACGAATCTAGGAACTCACCAAAAAAAAACAATGGCTCCCACATGTATTCAAAAGCGCCGAAAGAGAAATCTTCCTGGAGTCAAGCGGGAAAACCGAAAAACGATCGAGCCGTCTAGAGAGAAAAACAGTAGCACGTGATCGCTGGAAAAATCATGTTTCTCCGGGGTCCCTAAACGAAATTAAGATTCAGTTGATTAGCGCGTTGGGTTGATTTTGATTATGTCGCACAAGGTCCCCGATGGGTTGGACGCAACTTGGAATGCCTCGTGCCAGGGGCATTTTGGATGAAAACGTTGGCCATAATGCGAAAATAACTGTTAAATAAAGGGCCGAGATGCCTAGGGTTGAATGTGACAGGTAGCTTGACCGCACCTGCAAACATAGCCTCAGCCCACTGGGGCCTGAGTATGGGCAAGGAGTTCCGTCTGGAACAAAGAGCAATACGGAAGAAACATAGACAATTTTAATCGTTGCCAAAACCCATATATGGAAAGGGTAAAACGGTGTCCGAAGCCAAAGACAATTGTTTGCCAACAGTTGCGGCATAGTAAATCCTGGACTCGACTTGGATTGGGGGTAGCCTCGATGAAATCCTTCCGATTTCTTGCTATCCGTTCCGCACAACGTTGAACAGCATTGGTGAACGGGACCATACCGTACGGAAGGTGCCTTTCGCCGGAGATGTGCTGGGCGGTGAAGTGCGATGCAGGAGGCAATTTGAGTCCTATTTTCGGCAAGAAAAGCCACAACTCCAATTATGAGGCTCGACGAGATGGCCTCCGTGAGACCTTCTCAATCGTATGTGCGTGCACGAAAAATACTGCCAGAATGCAATTGTCGACTCGGAGAGAAAAATTGGGTCCGACCTTGGTTTTTTTATCCCTAAAGCCTCCAGTCTGAGAGGAAAAGCGTCAGATCGCATTGAAAACGTGGTTAACCTTCTTTCCAAAGAAGCCAAGTTTAGGATTTGAAAGGTTGATTGTAGAAAACTTGCCGATCTGTTTGTGTTGATCGTGAGTGTGACAAGCACAACCATCGTGGGAACTTTGCCATTGGCAATCATGTTCCAAAACATCAACAATTTCCCTTTCCTTCACCATCGGGATTCGAAGTGAAACACCTAATTAGACGTTTCGTAAGCCACTTTTTACTGCGGGTCAAGCTCATCTTGTTGACGCCGGATTTACGCTAGAAAACTCGCTCATTCCACGCACCTGTGCAGACCAGTGCAAGGTGAAGCCTCAGCAAGATTGCACTGGTGTTCTGACGATCCTTTTGGCGGGAGTGGAACAGCTTTAAACCCCTTTGACGTAGCCCATACTGTTGGAAACGACGTCCACTTCGATGTCATTATGTCATGAAGGTGCCCTTGCTTCATCCGACTGCCAGGTTCGACTCCTTCCCACTCTAGCTATATTTTTCGGCGCGTTCCTTACGTGTGTTTTCTATAGGTTTTCTCAAGGGACAATTTTCAATTGCTTTCCTTCTTTGGGCCACTGGGCAGACAGCGGCTAATATCCCGTTGAGTTTTGTCACAAGGCATAGTTCAAATGTCATCACGCCCATTCCACCAGTCTGACATGTTTTCCAAGCGACCTCTGACACCCTTGTCAATGATGTGTTTCCATACACGTATCATATGCGACCTCTGTAGTTGCCTTCGACGAGGCCCCATGTTTCGCCTTGTTCGATATGGTCAGTCGATGGTGCCTTCCTTGTCTCGCTCCCTTCCCTCTCGATACGGACGGTGCCTTGTATCTCCCCCTCTCCCTCTCGATACGTTTATGCCGGAGGCTTCTTTTCAGATTGACCCTTTACGTTCAACAACTCCACATCGATCCAATCTTTACCTAGGTTCAAATCGAACAGTGAAGGAATTTCCTGGTTACGTTGTGGCCGCCTTTCAGGAGTTGATCGTTGGTCTCCCAGCGGATTGGAGTGCATGCATATACTTTCTTGATTTCGAACTTACCTTCTAGAAGGCGTGCGTATGCATATGACACATCAAAAACGAGCATTGACACGACCTTATCTTCTGTCAAAATGTCTTTCGGTGAATCCGGAATACATGTCCTGAATCCTAGGATACTAAGGTGCGAGGACATACGGTCCCTAATTCCGAACTTTCTGATTGCGGTTCACAGGCGATTTCGTGTTTCCGAGCTGCAATCTATCCTTAGCAGGTTTTCTTTCACATGGAGAATCGTCTTCGAGTCTCCTGACCATCTGGGACGCCACTGAATGGTTATAAAGCCCACCCCAATTGACCTGCCATTCTTCAATAGTTCTCTGTTCTTTACCGACCGCGTAACTCATCAAACAGAACCTACTCTCATGTCTTCTATCGCTCCTGCTACGGATAAACCTGTTGTAGTTGTCCAACCCTCGCTGGATCACTCTTCCAGTGCAACGGTCGCCGACACTGCTGCAACTGGCCCTCCTACCGCTGCGACGGTCCCCGCTACCACAGAACCCGTTACTGCTTCCACAGAACCCGCTACTGTTGCCCTGACTACCTCAGCCTCAGCTGACACCGACATCACTAAGCCTGCCGTCGTTGTAGGCGACGAAGTTCCAGCAGTCACTTGGTACCAATGTGCTTGTGCTGAAGCTTCAGTCGATAAGGCCGCCGCCTCGTCTACCAAAGCCGACGTCAATCGCCTCGGTGGTGGCGCGGCAATGAGAGCCGTTCTCACTAAGGCAACTCGTATGTGGGACAACGGAAGCGTACGTCCCCACTTTTGTTCCACCTTCGATGCTGACCGCTGCCTTTCACAGACCCTCACCTACACCTTCCTGGCCTCAAAGGCCGGCAACACTATTCAGCAGAACAAAGTAAAAACAGTCGTTCAAGAGTGGGAAAAGTACGCCAATGTTAAGTTCACTTTCGTCGCCACTGGCAAGGCTACCATTCGCATCACCTTTGACACCACCTCGGGTTCTTGGTCCTACGTTGGGAATGAAGTCGCCCTCATCAAACCCAACGAAGCCACGATGAACTTGGGTTGGATTGGCAGCAGCTCTACTACCATCACGGCAGACGAGAAAGGCGTCATTTTGCACGAATTCGGTCACACCCTTGGCCTCATGCACGAGCACCAGTCTCCTGTCCGTGGTGGTACGATCACCTTGAAAGAATCCGGTACGCTATTCCTTTGATATCACTTATCTTCCCCACTGACGTGACATATCTCTAGCTGTTATCGAATTTTACAAGAGGACCCAAGGTTGGACTGAGCAAGAAGTCCGCGAGCAGATTTTGAATGTGTACAACGTTCGTGACGTTAGTAACTATTCTGCACTTGACGTCAAGTCTATTATGATGTACGTTGGCAACCCATTTGGAGCAATTGTTTACTGATAGCATGTGTAGGTACTTCATGCCGGCTGCTATGAACGAACAGAATCTCGAGATTAAGCCTAACAACGTTCTTTCTGATGTTGACAAGGCTTTCGTGACGATTAACTACCCATATCTCTCCACTCGCTCACCCGCCGACTCCATCTGGACCATGGACCATGCACTTGGTGTTGCGGGTGTTGACGCTGAGACCAAAGCAGCGATTCTCGTACAGCACGGACTGTCGGAATGGTCCGAAGTCAGGTACCTCTTCAGCGGCTTCAGTACCAGCGCCCGCCGCGCTAACAGTGTCAAACCTCTCCAAGTTATTGCAGGCACAAGTGACGTTGTTGACGTCGCCTCGGCATTCAAGGCGGTCAGTAATCCGAAGGCTAATCCCCAATCCCTCGCAGCATCCCCGTCACGTGGGCAGGAGCCGCCAGTTCCGGCCAAAGCGTCCACTCCTGGTGGTGTTGCCGAGGGGAACTTCCTTGAAGTTCTCGTCAAGAGCCTGAAACAGGTCTTTGCTCCCACAACCGGCCAAATCTTCGCTCTTCAGTTCCCTGGTCGTTTCCTCCAGGAAGACCTGTACGCTTGGGACACATCTGCAGCCGGCATCTATGGACAGTTCATCAAGCCAATTGTCGTCAACGAGAGCGAATTCCGTCTCGTTGATCAGTTGTATAACGTGGGCGAAGTCGTCGGTGCTCCCAATGGGCAAAACTTGTCCATCTGCTATGAGCAGGTCCTCAACAACTTGGTGCCTGGCCACGAGAACGACTCTCGTATCATGGCCAAGCAACAGGACCAAATTCGTCGTTGGCTCATGAAGGACGTCCCCGCTGCGGGGTGGGTGAAGGATCTCATCGAGTCGCAACACACGAGGTCTGCATCGTTAGCTGCTGCTGTTGGTAGCACAACAAGCCCTGATGGTGAACCCGTACCGCAGTTTGCAGTGGCTAATAGGCTGTCGGATGATGGCAAAGTCAACCGCATGGAGCTCGCAGAGGCGCTCATGGAGGAGTACTTGGCTGCGAAGCAAGTGTGGGAGTTGGAGCGCGATGCCATGATCAAGAACGCGAGAGCCAAGAATGAAGATATGGAAGACGTCACGCGCAAGTTGGCACACATCACGTCCATCCGAGAGGCACAGCTTGCCGCCAAACATGCAGATGCTGTCGTCCGCGGTTATTCTCACACCATCCGCCAATATCTTGGTTACATGGACATCAAGAGTCCATCTGAGATGCTGCAAGACGCCAAGGACTCATTCCGCGAAGCAGCCACCAGTTCCTTAGATGGCGCCATGAACATTTACCCCGTACAGATGTCGCCCATCGATTGGTTCCAAGGTCTCTCTACATCGTTCACGATGGAGGATCTCACATCGGATCCGGAAGTCATATACCAGCAGATCAATGCCAAATCTAAGCTTCTGGATCTGCTTCAATCTCGCTTAGCTGCGCTGCAACTCTCCCCTAAGAACGACATCAAAGCCTTACAGGCGTCCGTCGATGCAGCACAGTCTACGTACAGCAAGGCCCAATCCGAACTTCAGAAGACATACACCAGCAACATCATTTCCCTTGCTAACGCTGCCGTGAGTGCTGCCAATGTTTTCATCTTCACCGATTTCCTTGCCCAAGCGAGCAGGTTCAACATCGCTTCGAAGGCGTTTGAGGGGATCGAGGCAGCTATGAATAAAACTCTCGCTGCTCATGACGCTGTCAACAGCGCTTCTCGTGCGTACTCTCAGGCCCTATCGGCCGTTACTCTGGCCGAGGCAACGGATACCTCGCAAGAGATCACTACCGTCACACTCCAAATCGATGTTATTCGAAGGGAAATCACGGAGCTCACAACTCGAGTTCAGGCTTTGCGCGCCAGCCCAGCTGCCCCTGAGGGTCCCGTGGAACCTGGTAAACTTGAGGCCACGCCTCTTTTCCCCGAACCTGCCAGTGGCACGGCTGGAGGTAGCAGGTGGCAGGAGATCATTTTGTATCATTCAACCTCGAACATCCGCCAAACATCCAGCACTGAAGTTAGCTCTTCGGTTTCTGCTAACGACGTCAGCTTTTTTTGGGGTTCCAAGAGACAGAGCTCTACCTCGTCTGCGCAGGATTTGGCAGATGCCAACAGCGAATCATTCAAGGTGGAGATTGGGTTCCGAGCCACGATGGTCACTGTTGATCGTGGTGGATGGTTCCAGCCCCAGTTCTTCAAGCAGTCAAGCGGATTCTATCACATCGACAAGAAGATCTTTGCCTCGAAATGGCCTGAAGGTATCAATAGCATGGAAGACCTCAGGAACGCGAAGCCAGCTCAATGGGAAGCGCTGAACAAAGGCCTTTTCCCCGCGTATCCTGTCGGGTTTATCATTTGCAAGGTCTGTCTACAGTTTAATCCACATCTTTCTTTTCTGACGACCTGCCTTTACAGGACATTACGATTAAGATCACCATGTCTGAGGAACAAATCAAAAAGCGCGCGGGAGAGTTTGCGAACTCCGCTGAATCCTCCAGCGGCATATTCTGTTGGTCGACTAGCCAATCCTCGAACTCCAAGCGCTCGGAAAAAGATCTGTCCACGACTGCCGCCAGCGACGGCCTTATCATCCGCATTCCTGGGCCACAGGTATGACTCTTCCATTCATCACTAGCTTTCAAGCACTGAATTGATGTTACGTAGATCCTTGGATACATGCTCCAGTACGTTGATAACGACGTGACTCAAGATCTCCGTAAGGATCTCCCGGATGACTTCCTTATCCCTGATTCGGATTATGAAGCTGGGTTCGGCAACAAACCTAAAGCACCTGCTCGTGCAGTGGCTGGGCCCTCTGTCACTGATCCATCTGCCGATGACCCTGCAGCGGCCACCACTGCTGTTTCTGCTCCCAAGGAAGAGCCCGTCTACTCTAGCGGCTACTACCTCACCCCCAAGCCGCGGGTCTAGTTGACGTGCTGCCCCCTCTCCTCGATCAGTTCTAGCCGCAGGTCGGAACCAAAGGTAAAGTATATCATCCATTCAGGCTGTACTTGTATTACCCATGTGTGATGTGTGCACGCGTTCTCGTTGATATGTGTCTCGGACTCCCTGTTGCTACGTGTCTCGAACTCCCCGTTGCTACGTGTCTCGGACCCCTCTTGATTCCTTCCCCGTCGCCCCCTTCTGTACTATCCAGAATCTTTCCACCATCCCACGCCCTCCCCGCCCCCAGCTCCTCAATTACGACTCCTGGTGATGTCTGTAATTTGTAACACTACGTGAAATTGACAAAGTTTATGTGTCCAATTCTCGATTAAGTGAATTTTGTTACAAGAGTATCGGAATGGCAAGATGTTGAAATCATAAGCTGTGGATATACAATGACATGAGGATATAGCCTGTTACCAAAAAAAATCAGCCAATAGGCCTTAAAGGGACCGTTCCTCCGTCGAACTACCACGTTCGTGATCCAACTGTTGGAATCACACCACCTCGAAACTCTACATGAGGCTCGTAATATATATGTCCCTGAGATGGGTACTAAGGAGGGTTGTGAGTTACTATACCCCACATGCCCACTTGCAAGCCGTATTCAGTTAGTTGTTAGAGGAAACCCGTGAAGCCTGAAAAACATGTAATTTGATGCGACTCGGAGTGGTGGTGAAGCATTCGCAATCACTGAGAAGCGCCATAACCCATCTATTCGGGTGCACAACTGCCAACTGGCAACGAGATGACCACACCAGCAGTCTTGATACCGGCAACGCTCACCACATTTCCGGGACTCTTTTGACCCCCTCAAGCACCTCCCTCAGTTGTCTCCGTCCAGCCAAGTTCCCGTCAAAGTCGGAGAACCCCGAAGCCTGGTACTGTGACCACCCAATCTCCCTAGGGAAAGATAAAAGATAAAAACCGATTGTGTGTACGCGCTTCAAGACAAGGCGTCGTGGTGGACGTAGGCCCAGTGCTCGAAGTAAGGTGTGCCAGTGAATTTCGTTGACCTCTGCGTTCACAAGGGGCAAATAGCTTTTGTCGCCAGGTAAAGAGGTGATAAACAGCAAATAACTATGTTAAATATTTTATTCCACATTTGCAGCAGAAATGATCAGTTAAATAAAATTAATACTTTCCTGCTCGTGATCTTTGTTGAAATGAGTGATAAAAAGAAAATGTTGTTGGCGAAGTAGGAAGATAAAGATCAACCCTGATTTGCCGTGGCAAAAATGATGAAGCAACGATTTAATGTTGTTGAAAGCGCAGTCTGACACCAGGAAACAGGAACAAAGAATTAAATAATTGCTGGGGAATTAGACAATCCTATGCAGGCCAGCTCATCTAATTTCTTGGCAACTAATTAAATTCTTTGTTCATGTTTCTTTGTGTCAGAACGAGCTGTCAATGACATTAAATAGTTGCCTCCTCATTGTTGCCGCAGCAAATCAGGGTTGATCTTTATCTTCCTACTCTGGCAACAATATTTTCTTTTTATCACTCATTTCAACAAAGATCACAAGCAGGAAAGTATTAATTTTATTTAACTGATCATTTCTGCTGCAAATGTGGAATAAAATATTTAACATAGTTATTTGCTGTTTATCACCTATTTACCTGGCAAAGAAAGCTATTTGCCCCTTGTGGTTGTGGACCAAGTTGTGTTTGGCATTGGTTTGGCCAAGGCTTCTGGAACGTTTACTGTTGTTATTTTTCAAAAGCTTCCTCAAACCCGCAATCGGGCCAACGCCTACACGATGGAGCCCAGGACTCTCTCTTTTGCCGCGTTAGTAACCCGTGAACATGGTCTACGATTTGCGCTTGCCTACTCGACTCCCAAAGACGGCTGACTTGGCAACTTAGTTATTGTTCACTTAAGCTCGCCCACAACTCGCCCACCGGCAACCCTTCGGGACCTTCCTCAAGTTTACCTTGTGCGTTCTCGTCCACTCAGGCAAACGGGTTTACGTTTGACTAAATTTTGACGCGCACAGCCTCCTGGCATGTTGCTGCCAGCATGCACGCCGTGTGAGGGTGTGCACCACACGAAGATCACGCCCACAACTGAGTCAATGCGCATCTTTCAGGACAGCCATGTTGTTCTGGAACGACCGACATGCCTTAAAGGCATGCAGTCGCCGGGATTGCTCAAAACTAGAAATTTCCGCGACCTGTGTTCTTAGCGACCTCAGCAGCGAAACCATATTTGCGCTCCGCGAATATCTATTATATCTGAGTTCCCTCACGCTGCTTCGTCAAAGTTCCTCAAGCTTCTATTCGCTATTGCAGTTATCGGCTATCTATTATATTATTCAAGTCCCCTTTCCTGGCATTTTTCATTGTCCGCGACGACATGTCGGGCGTCTTCCACGGGTCTGAACATACCAATGAAAACCCTCCTCCGCCTTTCCCTGCTTGGGAAGGTAACTCGGCTTTTGGGGTCGTGCATCCTCACGGGTGCAAAACATGCCGCAAATACATGTCGCATTTCGTCGCGGCCAGTCGCACCCCCGAGGATCACAGTTTCCATAGTGCGGTTAACGTCCGTGACAGTTTGGCCACGATGCGTTACCTCGAGGGAATACGGGAAGGCCGACGCATCCAGAAGCAAAGCGACGATAGTCATCTCTATCGTTACTGCCATCAGCAGTGCGACGAGGCGCTTGCTTTATCTGTCCAAAGAGAGGACGAAATACAGGTTCTGAAGGAGGAGCTGGCGGAGTTGAGGGGCCTACTCTTCTCTCTGCAGCAGGTCATGTTCGAGGACATGCCCCGTTCTGAATCATCTGATTCGGGGAGTCTCGATGCCCTGGATCTTCAAGATTCAATATATTTTTGGACGGAGTCTGCGGCTCGTTACAGTGACAGCGGGCTTGACTTACCTCCGACTATCTGTGCCGTCGGGCAAGAGGAGGAGGGAGAGGCGGAAATGGAGGAGGAGAATAATGAACAGGAAATAGACGGTGTCAGAGACCTCTCAGTTGACGATACTCCCGTGTTTTCGTCGACTCCGCAGCCCCAATCGGACGCTTCAGATTCCGAGACCGATTCATCGTCTTCGTCAATGTCATCGCCAAGTTCGGCAGAGAGTCTTCTCTCAGACTCAGAACCAGAGACACCACTTCCCCAGATCGCGGCAGAACTTGAAGAAGGTCCTGATGAACTGGAACATCTCAAGTCTCTAATAGTTGCCGCACACGATCCAAATAATCCCAGCATCCTGAAGGAAGTCAAAGCACTTTGCTCCGAAGCTCACCTGGCCCCACGTCGCGAGCGCACAGCGTGCCAACTATATCTCTTGAAACACTGGAGGTCACCTTCTCCAACTCGCAGAGCTCACCTTGCACCACCTCCAATTCCGGAGATATTCGTGGACGCTTCGCATTCCGGCATCGGGTTTATATTTGGTCGCCAGTGGCTCGCCTGGCAGCTGAAGGACGGATGGCGGTCTGAGACCCGGGACATAAATTGGGCAGAAATGGTCGCCGTCGAGCTAGGCATCCGGGCCATGATCTCAGCCGGTCACCACTCCTCTGTGCTCAGAGTTTGGTCCGACAACGACGGTGTCGTTCGAGCGCTGAATAAGAGGACGTGCAAGAAACTAGAGCTCAAGCACATTTTGGATATGATCTTCCGTCTTTGCGACGCGTATGATATTCAATTGGCGGTTGATTGGGTTTGGACGAAAAATAATCCGGCTGATGGGCCTTCTCGGGGCGTTTATCCTTCAAAGGATTTACGTTTTGAGCATCACCCTCCTATTCCGAAGAATCTCTTCCCCTTCGTCTCTGCCGTCCTTTGATATTTCCCCGTAGGTACATAGGGAACAACTGTATTTTTCGGTCATTCATTTTATTTAGATACTTTATACTCATCGACTCCCCATTTGGCCCTTGAGTGTAAGTCGATCTAACGTCTGTGATTGATTTAATACAGTCGTCAATTTAATTTTTTGCCGCTGCGAGCTCTGGGTTTTGACACTCACTGGTGCTGACGAAGTCCAAGAGACTTTTTTTTAAAAAAAATTCTCCGTCATTGCCAAGCGACCTGGGGCGTTAAGGAATCAAACGGCGTGGTATACACATACGCATGTCTGTAGGCGTGCTTGGTGCGGATTGTCTTGTTGAGCCTAGGACGATGGCACTTCGGCCAGAGGAATCTAGCTCAGCCTCCGTTAAACTGTCCTGGATTTACGTGTCTAGGATAGATGTTTCCACTGCCCGCAAGTATTTTCCAATGGAGTCGTAGTTTCGCTTCGGGCCAATGCAGAGCTCAAATAGCCGTTGGTTGGTGAATGGTGGGTTATCCCGAAGTAAAAAGTCATGAGAAAGTGATGTGAAAGTCGATAGTAGTTGTACACACGAATCAAACTCATCCAGTTGGGCGAATATATCTCAATTAATTAGCTTCCTATTCGTTCATATAACTGGCTGGCACATCATTGGCATGAAGAAGCTGGTTTAATTTTCGAGGAGGAAAGGGGGGTAGCCCGATAATCAGCGGTGTCGGATGAAAGGGTAAAAGACTCTACCCTGGACAGGACGGTTAGATTCTGGGACTTTAAGGCATCATCTCGCATTATAATCATTCGACCATAGCGTAGGTACATGTGTATCTATCCCCCGCAAGAAAACTCCAGCCGTATCGTATCCATCATCCGTCATAAGTTCCAACAACACCACTAACAATATCAATCCCAAGCCCATCAAGGGCCACCCTTCCCTTGTCTGCCCACCACTCTACCAATTCCTGATCTTCAAACCATATAGACGTGGTTTCCTCCGTGTTGTTCATTGGGATCCCCGTAGTGATGCTCGTGACGTCGGCTTCTTCAAGCAAAGGTTGTGACGACGACTGCGGCGGGGGAGGAGGAGGCGTCCCAGGAGAATCCGAGAATTCAGCCCCATCCGACAACCGCCGCTTCTTCGCGCTGGAATCCACCTCCCGGCCCAGCATCATCAACCCACCCCCCCTCATCCACCCCGCCACGTTCCCCTGCACCTTCACCTCCTCCAAAATACCCACCACCGCCAATAACATCTCATCGTACCCACCATCCACTGCCCTCGCTTGCTCGTTTGCCACCCACGCCTTCTTCTCCGCCCACTTCTTCTCCATCTTCTCCTTTTTCCTTGCCTTGCGTTTGCGTTTCTTCGTAATTCCCGGGTCCTCCTCCGCGTTCACATCCTCGTCCTCAACCTCCCTGGATGCGTGCGTGGACTGCGACTGTTCTTCAGCACGAGCGGCGAGCACCTCGGCATCCCTGACGGCTACGTCGCTCCCGCGCATGTTGGAAACATATTCGCGGACGCAGAGGTGGTTGTAAGGCTGGAGCTTAGCTTTGAGCGGAGAATCGTCCACCAGAATAGTCGTCAGCGCAGAATGTTCGGATGGGGTGGTGGCAGTGGCAGAATCGAGCTGGAGCGCGGACCACGGCTTTGCTAGATCTTTGGTAGTCTGGGATTTGCGGTCTTGGATTTATATATACAGTAATGAAATTTCATTTGTTGAAATGCAAGGAAACTCACTGTAAGCCTGTTCGTCAAGTCCAAGGGTATCCCGAGCCCAAACCGCCACCAGCTCCTCTTTCCTCTCCCCAAAACACTTGTCCACCATGTCAGCGACGCTGTGCGGCTGTGCAGAGCTCCAGACCATCGTATCGAGCCACGTCCGCGTAGTAGGGTGGAACAGATAATTACGGAATGAAGGGAAGTACGGTCGGGGGAAGACGGAGCGGAGGGGTCGTGGAGTATAATGGTTGGCGTGGTGGTAGTAATCCCTGCGGTGGGGACTGCGGAAGACGAGGGTTCCGTTGAGATCCAGGATGAGCAGTTTGCGAGAGGCGGATGGGGAGGCGAGTGTGTTGGATGGTTCGAGTGATGTTCGCAGATACTCTAGAGTGGGAGATACAGGAATTGGGGGTGGTGGCGTTGGCCTCCGCTCTACTTCCTTTCCTGAACGCTCTGGGCGTCTTGAAGAGGGAGATCGCGAACTCCGGGGCGGGCTCTTGGATGGGATGGAATAGCCTGGATCGAATTTTCCAATTTTGTCTGGGGAATCGCGTTTTGACGAGGATGGTGAAGAGGTAAGTTTGTTGGACCGTTCGAGGGACGCGGACTGGGTGGGGGATTCTGGGATGCCAGGCATTGGCCTTCGTCCTACGCTTGCCACTTCCTTTCTTGAACGATCAGGCCGTCTCGTAGAGCTGCCGACGGTACTATACGCATCAGGAGACCGCGAACGGCGAGGAGGGCTCTTGGGCGGAGGAATGGAATAGTCGTCTGAATACGGGTCGAGTTTCCCAGCTTTGCTTGGGGAATCGCGGTTGGATGGGTCGTAATTGTAGTCATATGATAGGCCTCTGGAGTGCTCGTAGGCGTTTCCGCTATAATCTGGCGACATCCGCCGCATATTATAGGGAAAATGGAGTAGGAATTGCCTGAGACTGTTTTCAGCATCAGAGAAAATTAAACAACCGAGGACGGACCTGCGAAGAATGGCGAGTTACTGGATTGACGCCTCACGAAGACTCCAATTGAGTCTTGTATGGCTCTACAATGAGCTGGGCCAATATCGTCCTCGAGTTGCTGTCAACCTGCTCGATCAAATTTCGCAATCATGTGATCAAGATTCAAATGTTTCAAAGGGGTCTTAGAATTTGAAAGTCCGACCAGGGGTTAGGTAGGTAGGTCGGCTGAAGGCCACAAAAAAAATAAGGAACCGTCTACAAAATGGTGGAATAGGGGATTCCCCCTCCAGAGCGTGGTCACGTGCACAGTAGATCCACGCATCACATGTCGTACATACAGGCTC
>KN838730.1:7976-18291 GCA_000827195.1 Laccaria amethystina LaAM-08-1
ACTTTTAGTCATGTAATATACCTGGAGTTGGCAAGACTAATAGTCAGTTGGCAGTGGGTGACTGAAGTGCCATGTCTGGAACAAAATAATGCCTAATCAGGCATTATTTAACACCTGTTTGGGAACCATCAAAAATAACACCCAAATCAGCAGGCAGTCTCTAGCCCACACAATCTTTCCACTCTTCCACAAAACCACAGTTTGTGCCACAGGCTGAGAAAAAAAAAGCCTGTATTCTATGTTTATCTCTATTTGTGTAGTCAGTATAATTTGATAAGAAAGATGTCTGAAATCACTGTAATGTAGTTAACACCTGATTGGGATTAACACCCAAATAGGCAGTTGTTCAAGCAGCCTACAGGCTTTTCTCCTTGTGCTATGTGCCGCAGGCCAGAAAAATATTTAGATAGCTTGCTTTTTTGGTGACAATTTGTAGGATATACTCATTTAAATCCAGAATGCATTTTTGAATCACCAGGAAAAAAAATCCATTGTCCTGAGCATATAATGTCAGTTCTACTTGATGCAATTGGTTACTAAAGTATGAGTCCATGCTAATAAAATATCTTGGAGTATGTGGGAGCAATTTCCATGCACTTCTCATTCCTGAAAACATATTGGTATGCTGCAGGTGACAAAAAAAAAAGCAACAGGTAAAAGAAATTTGTTGAACTGCTATAAAATGTTGATACATGAGCTCCTGGTATGTCATTAATATTCCCTGATATTGTCTTGGCCTATAACTAGTTGTAAATAAAATACCACTTTTTTAGGATGATTATTCCAAAAAAAATCATTGAAAGATAAATTCTAGTGATTGGTGGCTAAAAAAGTTGCATGCTCAATCTATGGGATCCCCCTTCCCCCTCACAACCTAATTTTTGAAAAGTTTGAAAAATCTACAACTGTTCCAGAATGAAACCAGAGCCTCAAAGTTGTCGACTTTGTTTGTCCGCGACTGTAGACCATAGCATGAGCCCTTCCTTCTATTTGTTTGTGCATTCATCTATTATATGATACATCAAATCATGCCATTCTCGTCTGCCGCTTGAATATGAAGGCTCTTGCGAACGAGGCGAGTTGCTGGTTTTAGGAGCCTGCCAACACACTAGGATAGCCAACAACAAGCCTATGAACCTCGAACAGCTTTCTCATCCATATCCCTCCGCCGTCGAAGGAGTCTTTCCGCCTCCTCAACCTCCCGCAAAGCAGTCCGTGCACACAACGAAAACCCACCTTCATCATGAGCCCTCTTCAGTCTCTTCTCAATCTCCACCGACTTCCAACCATCTTCCGCCTCGAACGGTGCAGCATCATAAGCATCATTCTGTTCTTTGTCAGTTGCGGGTGGTTGGTAGATGCTTGACAGTACGTTTTTCGGTAGCACAGAACAGAATCTCATTTGCATCTTTTCACCAAACCCTTGTGCCTGCATTTGTGAGGTGAGACGACTGATAGCTGGAAGATATGATTTACACATCCGTCCGTAACCCCGAGCGTGCTCTTTACGCTCCAAGTAACTGTTACGGCCCCAACGGCTACTAAACATGGAGCAATCCCAAAAGCCTTGAGTGCGATCAAGGAGGAGGTGAAATCGGCTTCAGATATCGCCGATATGAGTTCGCCAACGCCAGGCGGGGAGAACTCTGACTCGGATTGTTTTTCAGGTGGCGTCGTTGGATGGGGGGAAGGACGGGGCCCTGGAACCTGCGAAATTGATGTCCGGGATATTCGCGGAGGTGAATTTGAGTTGAGAACTAAATGAAGCCCTGCGCGGCGTTGCGTACGAAGCATGATGAGGGGAATGGCAACTATCAAACTCGTGCCGATGACCTGGAGAGGTTGAGTTGGAGTCAATCAGTAGTTCATGAAGACTGCTTACGGCAGACATTGGAAGCCATGTTGATACTTTCTTAGAGATCGTCGCCGACGACCACGACAACGAGTCCGCCGTTGATGTCGCTGTTTACATCGGTGGAAAATTTTAAATTTTGAATCCGTTATAATTGGTCTTGTTTGTCTGTATCAATGTCCTCACATGCGTAGACGTCGGGTTGGAATACTTAGTGGATATTTATTTACCTTGTAATTGAGTGTGTGGTCCGTATGGCGAACCTCCGAACGGCATGTTTATTTATCTATAAGGTACTTATGAGGGTTCCCTACTCTCAGACTTAGAGATATCACGCACTTACAGCTTTGAGTTTTGAAAAGCCGAAGGTCATGACAGCGTTTTCCCATCCGAATTTGATATTGAAAAATCTGCCGTACAAAAGAGGCTTGACAGGTGTTCGATTGGACATCGGTGCCCAGGAGGAGGCAATCAAGTTCCACGGCGCATTTACTACATCGCGTCACTTTTGCCAAGCTGTCGGAGGGCCTTGCACAGTCGCGTAAGGTCAAATTCTCATATATCCTATGTATCAAATTCAAACAAGAAGGTGCCAGAAGCCAGAAGTTGGGACAGCAATAGAGCAAAGAGAAAAGCATCTGCTCAACGTCTGCCAGGTAGCCGGCTCCTAAACCTTCCCATGCAAACAAACGCAAACCTTACGAAAAATCACAGCCACACCCACGCATCCACACGACATCAAGACCCGGCGACCTCCCTCAAGCAAAATATGAGCACAGTGAGTGCCGTTTCTTTGTCAGAGTGTAGCAGGAACCTTTTCAAGGCTTCCATGCCCCGAAAGAACGGAAAAATTGCGGTTGAAGGGGTGGATGGTGTTGAGAGGCGTTGGATAACGTTCGACGGGCGGAGACGATGGTGTTAAAAAGTGCTCAGAACAACGTTGGGCTGACACTGTTTTTGCCTTAGGAGTCAAACTTCAAACGTTTTGTCGAGATTGGGCGAGGTACGTCGGTGTGGAAATAGATTCTTGAAAAACAATTACTGATTCCGTTGAACAGTCGTCCTCCTCAAATCTGGCCCCTTCTCCGGAAAGATCGCCGTCATCGCGGAGATCATTGACCACAACCGCGTATGTCTCCTCAAAATGCTCCCAGAAGCTCACTAACCTCCATACAGGCCATCATTGACGGTCCAACAACGGGTGTTCCTCGCCAATCTTACCCCTACAAGCACCTCACCCTCACTCCCCTCAAACTCTCAGGCCTGCCCCGGGGAGCTGGCACGAAAAAGGTCCGCAAAGAGATCGAGAAAGAGGCCATCGTTGACAAATGGGACAAGTCAAGTTGGGCGCAGAAGCGGGTCGCGGTACAGAAGAGACGGGCGTTGACCGATTTCGGTCGCTTTAGCGTCATGCTGGCGAAGAAGCAACGCAGGGATGTAGTCAGGAAGGCAGTGGCGAAGGCCTAAAAGGTTTGAGGGGATACCAGGGCTGACGAAAGGGGTTTGCAGCGCTCATACATGCCACTTTGTATGTTATTCCATTACACTCATATCATATGCGCCATGCTTCTCCAATTGCCTACTTGAGTGTCTTGGTGTTAGACTGCGAACATGTGGCTTCGTCGCTTCGTCAGCATCCTTTCCTGAGCTCACCCTTTGTATTAAACTCTTCATGTCGATGGCGCGAAGATCCACTCGGGTTCCTCGTCATAGCACTCCATTCCCACCCGGACGCAGCGCTTGGGAGAAACAAAAACGCGAATGAACTCAAGTGAGCGCTCTGTGCTATCCATCCAATCACATCACAATTCTCTTAGGCGAACAAGCTGGTTCTGGCGATTAACGTAAAAGCGAGGCAGATTGACAGAATCAACCGAGTCCCGAAACCATCGCTCTTTCTCCTTGGAGTCTACCTCCTTAGCGCCCAGCGCTCGCCGGCTAGCTAAGCTCCACGTCTCATCCACCACCTCGCAAGATCATCCCTCGTACCAAACACATCCTGAAATTCAACACCATGAAACCCGACACGTTTCCCCTGTTCATATCTCCCTTTCCTCACTCAGAGTATCGCCATCCGCACAATCACGATGGCAAGCCCCCAGAGGTCTGTACTACATGCCTGCGATATCGCTCACCGAGTAAGCATTTCTGACTACAGCTTATGCAGCTCGGCAATAACGCTCTCACATGAGTCACTAGTCTAATTGACTCGAGGCTTGATCTGCATTCTGAATCTCGGTGATTGCACAGCACCCTGAAGCTCAGGAATCTCCTCGGACTCAGGATCTGAATGCTTTTATTGAGTCGTAGACTCGGTTTTTCAAGGTATAAAAGCGCACCTTGCGCAAGTTACGTCCAGAAGAATCGATCGTTATGGTAGTAGAAGTGAATCCCATTGTAGGGATATACCTACTATCCACCCTCGGGTTCTACCTCATATCCAGCCTTTTTTCGCGGAGGGGTAATGGAAGGGAGGTTCCGCTGCCCCCCGGACCGAAAGGATCGTTCATCGCAGGCGTGAAAGCCCAACTACCCGCTTCAGAGCCTTGGAAAACCTACGCATCGTGGGGGAAACAATATAACTGTACGTCTTCATTTCTCACTTCGCCAGCAAGCTCAGCATTACTTCCATTACTCACCCTCCGTACTTAGCGCCAATAATTCTATTCCGGGTATACAACCGCTCCTTGGCAGTCCTGAACACAATCTCCGCGATCCAAACCCTCCTGAACCAACGTGCAGAGATATACTCCCACCGGCCCATGTCTTGGATGTATAACGTCATCTGCGGGCGGGGTCAAGCCATTTTCCAGATCTCCCCCACCGACGCGACGCATAAAACGTATCGGAAGCTCTTACAAACAGAGCTGGGGGTGCGCGGTACGAAAATTTATGCGGGGATCATCCAAGAAGAATTGGGAAATCTGGTGGAAGGGATGAGAAGTAACCCTGAGCGGTGGGTTGCACATATCCGAAGGTGTGGACTTGCTTTCATTGTGTGTGTGTGGTGTTGGTCCTGATGTGAGAAAGTAGGAATGCGAGCGCGGTGATTATGAAGGTCGCGTTTGGGTATACCGTGAAAGAGGACGACGCGTTCATTGCGATCGCTGATGAGGCTTCGAGAATATCAAGTCGGGCGATGCAACCTGGTAGATGGCTTGTTGATTATTGTCCTCTTTGTGTGTTAACTCTCAATCCGATTGATTTGCTCCGTCTGATGATTGTTTCCTTTTTTGTAGTGCGGTTTGTGCCTTCCTTTTTCCCTGGGGCTGGATGGAAGAGACAAGGCCTGCAATGGAGGGAGAAATTGCAGCACCTATCCGAGATCCCACACCAGTGGGTCAAAAGTCAGATGGTCGGGCTTCCACTACTACCTCAATAGCATCACTGACTTCTCGGTACCACAGGAAAAAGGAGATTACACCGATTCGTTCACCTCCCGGCTGCTCCGGCGCGAAGACTGCCAACCACTAACCGCTGAAGAAGAGAACACAATAAAGTGGTGCGCAGGCGGATTGTACGCAGGCGCTGGAGACACAGTACGTTCTCACCCTGCCTCAAGATGACGGGCGTTCATTGTTTATTTATAGACTGTGTCTGCTCTTATCTCCTTCGTCCTTCTCATGTCGCTACATCCAGAAGTAGAAAGGAGAGCCCAAGCTGAACTAGATACCATACTCGGTGCAGAACACCTTCCTACCCCATCGGATATTGAACACTTACCCTACCTGCATGCGATACTGAAAGAAGTCTTGCGTTATGCGCCAGTTGGCAACCTCGGTGAGCACAGCTAGACCTTGAAAGTTCGAGGTCATATTGACCTCCTTTCAACAGCTCTTCCACATCGTGTAATTGAAGATGACGAATACATGGGATACAGAATTCCCAAGGACACCACCGTCATCGCAAACGTTTGGTACGTTTTATCTGTCCTTTCTCGTCCTGCGGCGGTTTTCTAAAAATCCCATCATCTCTATGGTAATTTAATACATAGGGCTGTGATGCATGACCCTGAACTATACCCAGACCCATTCACGTTCTCCCCAGATAGGTTCACAGCTTCCGATACGTCACGTCAACCTGACCCACGGCAGTTCGCGTTTGGCTTTGGCAAACGTGCTTGTCCAGGTAGTCCCTCTTCACTTTCTGGGATTACTGGTCGCTCAGTGGGAATTTAGGAACTCACTTCGCCGAGACGACGATGTTGGTAGCCATGGCAGGTATCCTGTCCCAGTTTGCCATTTCTTTGCCACACAAGGACGCCCCTCCACCCGTGGTAGAGTTCACGACAGGGATTACAAGGTATGATGATCAGCTGCTTCGTCTAAAGATGGAATTAATGGGTGGATAGTCACATTAAACCATTTGAGATTAGCATCGTGCCGAGGGTGCTGCGATGATTAAAGTTGGCGGCTGATTTGGGCGCTACTAATTCGCTTCTTGACATTTTGCTCCACTCGCCGTGTCTAACTTGTGTATTACCAGATTATCAGCTGTATTAACTAGAAGATGATTGGAAGGAGAGTGGCCTTACGGACTTACTGTATCTTTACTATCGAAGACCATTTAATTGCATGTAGGAACTCTATGATTCTATTCACTCCATACAATAAAATTATTAATGCCGATTTCTACATAGCGAAGTCCACTAAGGATGTCTAAAGTTCAGAGAGGAGCTCTAACATATTTTCTCCTGTACTTGGAATCAACGTTTTCAAGGTAATAAGCACCCGGCCAGATGTTTTCGACAAGTCCCTCGGGGGTGTAATTCACGGCATTGTGGTTCTTCTCCCGGAGCTGAAGAAATATGAAACATAAGCGACCACAGTACAAATATATATATAAATCACATACCTCCAAAGCCTTGATGAAGTCCTGAGGAGGAACCACTTTCATGCTCGAAAGCCGTTCCAGGAGGTTCATCGTCCGGCTGATCTCTGACGTATCTCCCTTAACGCGGAGAGTGAAGAAGCTGGACGCGAAACCGCTGCCGAACGAGAACAAGCTGACGCGCTTTCCTTGAAGTTGTGTAGATTCGACGTTGGACAGTAACGAGGCGAGGCAGCCGTACAGTGACCCAGTATACGTGTTTCCGAGGCGCCGTGAGCAGGACATGCCGGGATCGGTCTTCTGCTTGAATGACGCTTTTGACGCGGCAATGAACGTCTTCTCGACGTTCTTATCCGTGAGTGACTCCGCGTGCGTCGCGGAGAGGAATGAGTCTGCGTTTGGGATGTCGGCGAAGTGGGGTGCCGTGGGGTTATCGAGGAAGTCATTGAACAGCATGCGTGCGTGACCTTTGACGGCTTGCTTGCCGTATGGGCTGTGGAAAAGGGCGTAGTCGACGCTTTGGAGGGAGAAAGACGCATCCTCCGTCAAGTCGGAGCCACGAAGTGCAGCCCATTTGGCGGCTTTGGCAGCCTTTTGGCGAAAGGCAGTGTAAGCGCCGTCGAGAGCTGCGATATATGTTACGACTGAGACGGGGCCGTCCACCACGGGATATTCGGAGGATAGGTTGGGCTTGTAGAAGTCATATGTGTTGCACATGTGGCTTCCGTGAACAGCTAGATGAAAGTATGGAATGAGCTATAAAGTGTTACACAAAGAAGATATGAGCTCACGTTCAAAGACCACTGGTGCGTCGGGACCGATGAGAATGGCAACGCAGCCAGCACCACCAGCAGGGCGAGCAGCACCCTCGGCATATACTGCAATATCCCCTGCGACGACAATGGCGTTTCGCCCATCCCATGAGCTCGATTCAACCCAGTTTATAGCGTTGAAGAGCGCGGCAGTACCGCCGTAGCAAGCATTCTTTGAATCGATACCTTCGATGTCAAAGTTCCCGGACTCTGCGAAGAGGTCCATAAGCGTCGTTTTTACAGACTTGGATTTGTCGATGATGGTTTCGGTGCCAACATCGAGGCGGCCGATTGATTTAGGGTCGACATTGAATTTCTCGAGTAACCCGGCCACGGCTATGAATTAAAGTTGAGGACGATAGATAGGAGAGTGGAGAGAGGGGAATGGGTGCTTACCATTTAGTGCAAAAGAGTTGATGTCTTCGCGGTCATCGGGCCATGCCATATATTCCTGACCTAATCCGATGGTGTACTTTCCAGGTGATACGCCATCAAACGCCTCGAGGTCACTCTCTGAAATGCACTGCGCGACACATGATTAACGAAACAAAATCTCACGATGAAGAAAAGGACATTACTCTGCGCGGAAAGTAAACTTCCATGGCGAGGATGCCGACGTCTTTGGGGCGGGGGACTTGGTTGTCAACAATGGGTGCGGTCGTAGGGATCGTCATCTTGGTAGTTAAGGCTGAGTGAGAGAAGACGAGTGAGAAGGTGTGATGAGAGTTTTAACAATCCTCTCCACAGTTATATATACGCGCTGACCATAAACTGAGAGAGAGCAGTCTTGCAACATCAATTGATGTGACTGTCGGCCTCGGGGTTCCTACCACGACCAACTCTCGACCAAGGGTCCACTGCGGCAGTCATACAAATTTCGCTACACCGAGTGTAGATGTCCTGATCCAATCGACCAAGTTTAAGATATGTGCAGGCAAACCTACAACACATCTATCAGCGTTGAAGCTGAACGGAGATTACGCACATTCTCCGGTCTATCCTTGATATATCCATGATGGTGCTGTCACAGTTGCAAAGAGTCTCTTTGATCTCCGAAATAGATCGGAGTTCAAAATACTTTTAATTTGCTAGCGAAGCAGTCATTGAGCGAACAGGTAGGCAAGCACACAGTGACACTCAAAGATGCAATACCCGTTGATGGCGAAGCGCCAACAAACCTCCGACAGGATGTTCCTTCGTCTATATCACCCGGAGGGTTGGATGGGCACAATCCTTGTCCCAATTTCTCTTCTACCACAGACGGCCCAAAGTTCAACTATGACCAACGATGGTCCAGCAGCGGGTGAGTTTCCAGCTAATGAATGACGCCCTTGGTATTGTTATGCCGGGTCGATCCCGTGTGGTCACAAAGGATAAGGATGTGTTTTATGTGAAAAAACAAACCCCGTCTTTCTGTGTCAACATAAGATCGTATCGAATGCAAATCGAATGAGGGTAGAATTTTCTATATTGTCACAATCCACAGCAGAAAATAAGTCCTTTGTGAAATATCCTCGGGTTACGACAAGGTTTCGAAGGACAAACATATACTTCCATGGGCCATCCAAGAGTTGTCAGATCCAGCGATGGACATCAGATCTGTCACGGGACATTGACAGCGGCAATTTAGTCGATGTTGAGTCGATGCTCGGCCAATGTTCTATGACTACTCCATCTTACAGTAAAAATTTTAACAGCAAGCATTACTTCTCAGTAACCCATCGTGGGTATACATAAAATCCACATTAAGAATGGGACTAAACATGAGTTACTCACCCAGATCCCCTGTGTTTGCACTGAATCACATCTTCTGCATTTGATTTTGTTGTAGAAAGATTATTTTGAACCTATGCTTGCAACTTTTCAAATTCTATCTTATCTGATCAGTTTTGGGCTTCTATATACCCAATATATTCAAGCTGGTGCATCCCAGAAGTTATTTAAGCAATCTGTGGGTCCTTTTGTGCTGAAAAATCGGTATAAAATAAAAAAATAGTGGCCTGGTGGCAGAACCAACCTACTAGCCCCCAGTCTGGGATTTTAATCCCTGTACCCCCTTGATCATCATGGTGCCGGATGAAGTTGCACAGGTTGTACAATTTATTTGCTATATGCTTCCTTTTTCCCTAACCCTGTTCTAGGGACTGTCACAGATAACGCCGAGATACACTGATCCACTTTCCAATATCCAAATTGTGAAGGCAATTCTGTGTGTTCAGAGGAGATCTCTTTTATATTTTGTACCATAGATGTTCCATTTTTCTAAAGTGTTACAAGTGTACTAGAATTTTTAAAAATGAGTGAGAAATTCAAGCCAGAGTGTCACAGATATGAAACAGATACATATCCATGGATAAGGGTATCTGTTTTAAAATTTTGAAAGGAAACCGGGTGCAAATCACTTTAAAATTGGACAGCACATTGTACGATACCTATCCTGTGTCTGTGCAAAATTTGGCGTCGATTGAAGGTCAGCTTATTGAGAAATTCCAATTTCAAATTTTATCCGTGGATCATCTGTAGTGTTTGGAAGTTAGGTTAGTTAACTGGAAAATAACTGAGACTGGACCGGACCTAACTGCAACACTAACCTAACTGCAGTTAGGGTTAGTCCATTTCGAAAATAAAATAACCGGTTATTTTGCGGTTAAATAACGGTTAAAGGACCGGTTATAACTGGTTATAACCGACCCTAATATACCCCTTCAAAACGCACCTAAGAACGTGAAAAACGCTCAAAATTTGACTAAGTTATTGTCAAATCTCAAAAATATCGGCCAAAATAGTAGAGTTTCAAGATTATTTTCATAAATATATCAAT
>KN838730.1:25355-48238 GCA_000827195.1 Laccaria amethystina LaAM-08-1
GAATGAAATAGTAATGATATAGGCCTGGCACTACAATGATGTACATATCATTTCTATAGCCTAGGTTTCTCATATCATAATTTTCCTTGGCCAGATTCAAATGGCTGGCCAGGCAACTGCCTAGATTTTATCATATAAGTGGTAGGCACCACTCGTTGAACAGTCAGAAAAGCCAGTCAAGACAAGGTAGACAGATCCACAAGTTCGTTATAGCACTGCTATTAAAACTTTATAAAATCACACCCAATTTACCAAGTCATTTCCAAAGCCTTAGGGCTGTGAGTTGCGATTTTTTACAACCAAAAATTTGTAAAAATAGTCAATAAAGTGAAATTCTACTCAACATAACATTTGGGTATTTTCTAATATCTTGAGACCCCAAACTCGAAGCATTTGTGCACGTACCATGAGCAATAGTGTGTTTGAGGTGTTTGAGTGTGTGTGTGTGTTGATGTTTGGTGTTCACACATCAACTCAGCATGCATGTGTCACACAATCCTCATCCCTGCATGTAATGAGCTTCTCAATGGACAGAGGGTTTTGAAGATGTATTTTACTTGGCTCTTGAAGAGTTGAAATTTTGAGATTCTTGAAGTGCATATGTGACCATTGAAGAGAGAGATAAGAGATTATAGATAAGAGTCATAAAACTACAGTCATCCACCAGCCAATGATATGCCACCATGGTTTGATACTATTATGACCAGCAAATATCTCACTCAATACTACATCAATAAATGTTAGTGTGTGATGGAAGTTCAAATTTACCATAAGGTAGCAGACAGCAGGAACCAATTAACTTATGTAATCAGTTTTGATCACAATTTCAGGCTTCAAAATTCTCCACATTGTATAAATTATGGAAATTCTGAGCCCACAAAAAAGGAAGATATAAGTGAATGATACAGTTCTATGGTTTTTTTGCAAAAAATTATTTCTGTTGAGAGAAATAAAGCTCCAAAAATTTTCATACAAAAATGCTCAAAAACACCTGTATATACTTCTGAAAGCAAAAGAAAAAATTTCAAAAATTTCAAGTCAAAGATTTTGCTGCTGATATAAGGTGCACATTATTGTGGTCTAACCCTTATCACTTTTGGAATTTGTGAAAGGTCAGATTTTGCTGCTCTTCGCACTTAGTTGGTTCCTGCTGTCTGCTACCTTAATAAAAATTTGGGTACAATTGAAGCAGTACACTTCAGTCACCCACTGACTACTGACATGGATACTATGGGACTAAAAGTCAGGGTGTATATCTGCACTTTGACCGAAATACATTTTGAGCACTAATGTCACACTAAATATATTTCCTCTGTCTAGACCCTGAATTGTGACTGTCACACAGTAGAAATATATTTTATCAGTGGGATGGACTCAAAATATATTTCTTCTGTTTAGACCCTGAATTGTGACCATCACGCTGTGGAAATATATTTCTTCACTGGCATGGCCTCAGGATATATTTTGCATTTAGGAATGACTCAGGATATATTTTCTGGATGACTAGGGGTGTCTGGGGTCCTAGTTTCAGAAGAACAAAACTTGTTATTTTTCACTATTGGGGGTAGTTCTGTCAAAATTCCCTTTGTTTGATGCCGTCCTGGGCTATAGGAGGCCTGCTGCTTGCAACACTGAGCTTAGGGTGCTACTTATTGTTATCTACAATGTTGAGTACTGCTTTTAGGGTTTAGAGCATGTTTCCAAATATGGAAGTAAATGAAAAATAGCAATAAAACAGGGATGATGCTGACTGTTGGTGACAGATCTATCATGTTGTTTGGTGTTGTTTCCATAGAGAAAAATGCAAAAAATCCTCATATCTCTACAATGGGAGCACCCTATGAAATAATTCAAACACATTGAAAAAGCTATAGTTTAGGGCTACAACTTTCATTTTTGACTATTTTGATATTGTGTACCATTTCAGGGTTTGGAGTACACTTTCAAATGAGGAAATGTACAGAAAATTTGCAGAAAATTAGTAAAAACATTGTTGTAGTGCTCACTGATACTGATGATATTATGGGAACAGTGAATATTATTTCTATTTTTTACTCCTATCTTTTTGATTTTGTAGCTATTTTTTCTAATATTTTAACCATGTTTCATGGTTGATCGTGGGTACTGAAATATAAAGACAGCCCCCCAAACATCATGGCCAGAGTGAACACCATTCCTGTTTTTTACACATTTTTTTTCTGACTTTCTAGCATTTTTTCACCATATTTTATATTTGGATGTGGGCCCTGAAACCTGAACACAGCCCCTCAGACATCATGACATCAGTGAGCACCATACCTATTTTTTACTCAATTTTACTTGATTTTTCATCAAATTTTCTGATTTTGTGAGGACCAGAAAAAGGTCTTTTTTAAATCTGTATACCTTTGTTTGGTTGTGTTGAAAACCATTGCTATTGCCAACTTGTCATCCAAACCCATCCTTTTGCGTCCATCCAATCCCAGCAGGTTTTTGAGAGGGAAATGGATGGGATACATACTTAAATATTATGGGAACCATAATCTGTTTTTAGTTTGTGTTATATCAGAAAAGTGTGTAGTGCCCCCTTTTTGAGACTACAAAAGTGTGTAGTGTGCCCTTTTTTTGATCACAAAGTTTGTAGTGTCCGCTTTTTGAGACTACAAAAATGTGTAGTGTCCGCTTTTTTGGTTACAAAGTTTGTACTGTGCACTTTTTTGATTAGAAAAGTTTGTAGTGTCTGCTTTTTGAGACTACAAAAGTTTGTAATTCACTTTTTTGATATTTTGTAATGTCCTTGATTTTGTGTAGGTATATGGGCATGATTTTGGCCAAACAGCCCTCCATCATTGAGTCTTGGTCACAAGTAATTATATATGTCTCTATGCAATGATAACATTAGAAACTTACAATTGTCCCAATAAGTAATAGGACTACCCCAATGGGCCCAAGGTGTAAAGACACCATAGTCTCGTACTGTGGCCCAATAATGTAGAATATATATATATGTGATTATGTGGCCCAATGACAGGATAAAAATGGACAATAATGAAAAGTTGTATGGAGACATGGTTGATTGTTAGGCCCAATGCATGATGACTTTAAGAAATCTTAGATGTCATGGGTTGGCCCAATTAAGATTTGGCACAGTAGAACAGTATGAGCTTCTCAATTCTCTCATGGTGTTTCTTGGGTCTGCAGTATGATGTTTGTGCAGTTGAATGGCATGTAAATGTTGTTGTTTTATAGGTGCTGGAATCCACATAAAAGAATCCTCATCTCCCTCCAACTCAGTTCTCCACTTGAGCTCTCATTTGATTGAAAAAATGCTTATTTCTTATTTCTATGTCCTCATGCCTTTGTGCTCTGTGCAGCTCAACTTGCCAATGCAGGTATTATACATGAGGCTCAAAGCATTGCAAGATCACCCTCTTACTCTGTAAATGAAGTCTGCAAGGTGGTAAGGAGCATGCTGATCAAACTTATAAAAAAGCTTTTATTGTCCATTCTAGAACTTTTATCACAAGAACAACACTGGATGCAAGCCACATTAACTTAAACCAAGATATTCCGAAGACATTTCAAATAATTTTACAGTAAAAATGTCTGAAAATTTGTAAAATTATTGTGATTTTTCTTTAGGTAATACTATCGTTTGTCAAAGAAATGTCACAATAATTTTACAATTTTTCAGATATTGTTACTTTAAATTTCTTTACAATAATTTGGTCCAAGTTAATATGGCTTGCATCCAAATAAACATGGAAAACATGCTAGAGATGATGGGACCCTTGCACAAGAAGACAATGCTGACAAGCATAAAAAGAAACACAAAAAGCATTGTCCCAGAGCTGGCAAGACATCCAATCATCATAAGAAGCACAACAAGCCATAGTTTTTTTTTACTCATTTTTTGCTTCATTTCTGAAGGCTGACTTCGTATTGTTTTTAGGCCTAACTACACTGAATGCAAACCACATTAACTTCGACCCAATTATTGTAAAGAAATTGTAATTCACATTTTTTAATTTTTTCAATTTTTCTACTGTAAATTTATTTGAAATTTCTTTACAATAATTTAATTCATGTTATTGTGGCTTGCATCCAGTGTAGCAGAGTGTAGTTAGCTAGTGAATCTGCTGGACTGGGTTTCTTAAAGATAGACAAGGATGTCATTCAACCAAAGTGTTTTGAAATTTTGTTGCAGGCAATTGCCAGAGATTTTATTATGCATGATTGACATGGCTCTGAAAGCTTGAGGCTTAGATAGTTGAAGGTATGGGATTTGATTATGAGTAACAGGCTGATGACTATTAATCAGAATTATCATGCTGCAATTGCAATGTCGATGTGCTCCTGCTCTCAATTGTGGTGAGCCATGCATTTTTTATGACAATGATCTAGGATGAAAAATGTGCTGTATACAACACTGATAATTAACCCTTTTCAACACTCCTGCACCATTCTAAATAGATCTCAGCCTCTATTCAGGCACCCATTGATCTAAAGTGCGGAAATGTGATCATGCGACCGAGAGGTATCAGCCACAGCTCCAGCTAGGCCCCCAAAACATCGATAACACCAAGTATTATTTCCAAGCAATAGCTTTCGCAGTTGAACCGTTCAAAAAAATGTACAGAGCGACGGTATTTGCATACCATGAGGATAAACTTATAATATTTATCTCAATTCCTACATGAACTATTATTGGTGTGGCCCTAATCAAACAATTTACTTTGTTTCTACTATCACTACTTCTTTTTTCCTATCCTCATCCGAATTCCTGTTATCCCGGCTCGAGTGAGTGTCGATGGTTCGGACAGGCCCGGTGAACCAGTGGACGCCACCATAGTTCGGGAGGTAATACCAAAATATAGAAAGAGCCAGAACACCGCCGAGGACAACGATAGTATAATTCATATCCGAAACGCCTGGATGGGGGGTACTCGGGAAAAGGAAAACAGTTGACATGAAAATCATAAATAGCACGGCGATAACTGCAACTGGGAAACTCTGTGACGAGCTTTGCTCAAGTGATAAGGAATTCTGTGAAGAATAGGGCTTACGAATACTCCGAGATTATATGGACCAGGAGTGAAGGTGTTGTTGCCAAGAAATCTGCAGGAGATAGGTATTGTGTATGCGATATAGAGAGCCGTGATAGCTGTCGTAAAAACAGCACCGATGGCCTGATCTCCCGCGAAGGAAAGCAAGCCCAATAGAGTTGACGAGAAGGCCACGAACCAAACCGTATGAATGGGGGTATTCGTGTGGCGGTTTATGCGGTACAACCAGCCTGAAAATGGAAGACCTAATTATAGCAATCATATGGTCAGTCTTCTTTCATATCAACAAATTTTCTTTACCTCCGTCACGACTAAAAGCAAACGTCTGCCGGCTGCTTGCCAACAACTGCGATGTGCCAGTCAGACATCACAGAATCTACTCTAAATTCATCAAGCTTACCACGCTAGAGCCCATCATGTACCTCAAAAAAAGTCAAAACAACGTTCGAGTACCATGAGGGAAAGAGTCTCACTGAGCCAACACAATCATCGACCACAGGATTAGAGTTCCTTTCTGTCCGAGACTGTTGGCAAAGATATGCGCCATGGGCTGGGGGCTGTTTGCGATTGCCGCTAAATCATTACCCATGCAGAACGCCAAGGATAGATTGACGGCTAAAGAGAAAATCAATCCATTTACTACTCAATGCGGAGCAAGACTGACCCATTCCGAGGATAGCGGAAACCACAATAGAACCCACAATAGCCCACGGAACAGCTGTCGCTGCATTTGACGCCTCTTCACTGAGATGGACGGTTCCATCAAAGGAACCTATAACCGGCGATAAGTTAAAGAAATGAGATATGTCCATCTGTCTTACAAATTGTCCAAAGTGGCGCCAAGAAGCTCAGAATGAATGCATAACCATTCGACCATCCGCGAACTAGAGAGTAACATATTAGCATGGCATGCGAATTTACCGTAGTGAAAATTGACAGTTTTGAAAATCCCAGAGGGCCACTTTTGCCGAATTTCTGAATTCTGATGGAGTCGCAACAGGCAATGCGATGATCACAGCTAGGGATAGTCTGAGGGCAAAGTCATTTGAAAGGTGTTGATGGAACAAATAAAAGCCTAACAAGACGTTCAGGATGATATAAACGGTTTGAAGGCGAGCTAAGAGTGCTGTTCCTAGAGAACAAACGATTCCGTGCGAGATCACAATGGCGGCGTAGAGGCCACTGCACAAGTAATCTTTTATCTTGGCCAACTAGTAATGAATACATGGCTTACTATAGTTGCGCTGCTGAAGGCTCAAACCTTCCGTTGGAGCCAATCGTGGCAGCCGCCATTATTTGAACAGCACACCCCCAGTCAATCGAGGCAACTCCGGCAACTGAGCCAACCGTATTTGAGTCTGATGCATTTTTGTGAGCAGGGGATGATGCGTTTAGTAAATATTCACATACATCCAACAATCCAACAGAGGAGCGTCTTCCAACGTGGAGACGCAAGGGAATAGGTCCAGAAATACAGCTGGACGTAATTAGTAAGGATGACGGCTCAAGCTGATTAGTGGAACTCACGCCTCCAGATGTCGGCGCAGCAGAGCCTAGCTCCGCCACTGCCATTCCAACGAACACTATAAATACGCTTGCGGCCAACCACTGTAGTCAAGGTTCAGCCCAGATAAGTGCATAACCAAGTGCATGGGCGGATCACGTACCCCCCAAACCATTGTGGGACCTCCTCCGTTCGCCACCGCAAAAACAAGTACCGAAGACATGGAGGGGATTAGGCCGATAATCGAAAAAGCGACTCCAAAAACCTAGTGGCAAGATGAATGGCTAAGCAGAGGGTGAAGACAAGAAATGTCACTCACCTCAAGTGGTGTAAATTCTCGTTTGAATTCTTGTTTGTAGCCCAGAGTAGCCAAGAGCTTCTCGTCGTCCTGTGCGATGTCGCGCAAGGAATCATCCATTTGGAGGCAAATTTGTAAGGGTGGGGGAGACGTGATGGTTTGGAGTACCGGTCGATGGGCTTTCTTCAACCGTCATGCATTCATGGTTCTTGTATGGTTCGGCACGCCGTCTTCAACAGATACCGAGGTACGGCATGACCTCATACTCCCGAGGAGGAAGAGGAAGGAAAGTAATAGTTTCGTTCAAGTGCCGACTTCTTCCCCATCCTGTTCGAACCAAATGGCCACAAAAGTTCGCATTCCTGGAAAGAAACGGCTCGCAAATTGGGGTTCAATCCTTCAAACCTCCCACATCCGATGGTCGCCAGCCGCGGGTAGGTCATTGCAGGTCACCTGCCTGCCATATAAGCTTTGAGGTGTCTTCTATCAACAACTTTCACTCCAACCAATTCCAACATCCGTATCGAAATTTAGCCGCGACACTGCGAAAACTGATTAGAACGAAATTAGTGCGTGGCGCTTACATCTCTCCAACTATGGCTTCACGAACCATGAACGGGAGAAAGGAACCGAGAGCTCGGAAGAGTTGATTTCCACTGCGATGGTAACTCCTCCATAATGCCAATATTTGCCGGAGGAGCCCGATGTACATAAATATGGAAGTCAAGGCTTCTAAAGTGCGATATGACGAGTCGGAAGATTCCGGGTTTGCCAAAGATTCTTGCAGTAATAATCAAAACCGACAGAACGTTGATAGACTTTGATACCCTGCATGCCTCGCAAGCGCATGGTCGTAGCATGACAACAAAAGGACTAATAAAAATAAGAGCGTTGATAGGGTTACAACGGTATTAGTGGATGATGGTGGCAGTGGTCAACGAGCTGGAGTGACCTGAGCTTTGAATGTCAGGTCACGGGAACAATCACAGCAATCACGTCCTAAACTTCCAACCAACTTCCAACGTTGCCAAAACGTTGTGCACGTTCAAGGTTCCTTCACCCATTCATCGATCATCATCTACGCTCCTGGATGTATGGACTATTCACGCTGCTCAACCTGGTTTTCTCTGCAAAACGAACACCTCGGCCTTCGCGGAGTCAAAATAAAATGATTTCGAATGGGCTTACGAGTCACCAAGTCTTAGGCTTGTCATACCCAAACACTATACCCCCCTTGTATGGAACCACGTCCGATCACTCCACACTTGCCTCACAATACTCAATACCGTTAACGTTCTCTTTCCTGTTGCCATTATTCTGCAGCTGACAGAGTGTCAGATTTTGAGTTTGGTAAGGCGGTTCACCTACTCCGTCAACATTGGTTGATTGGAGGCGCACGTCGAGAATAACAGCTTGTTCAGGCTTGGCCCAATGTCCATGAAGAAGTAAAGAAGATTTCCCCCACGATGGTCGCTGCATGGCGCAGCAGGGTCGCTCACTACAAATGCTGGCACTTTATCCCTGGAATTGTTGCAAACCTCGGCCTATTTTCTCGCTTCCCCCAGCCCCACAGAGAATATGCGTATCAGCGGAACTTGTGGTTCTGATTCAAGGTTGCACCTTAGACCTTTGACAGAACATGTACCTGAACGGGGCTTGTAGTTCTAATTCACCCATGACCTCCACTACCCGAACCCCTATCTTGGTCCTATTCTGTTTGACTTCCTATCGTCAGCATGTGAACAACTATATCTCTGACGGCTGTCTCATCCTTTGAGCCGGGCCTTTTCACTTGGGCACTAAACGCAAGCTGCAGAACTTTGCTGGCGGCCATATGTGGCAGATTTGGGTTCCACTTGCAGTGTCCAACCTGATTATTACTTTGCTTTGCGTCACTCGAACGTGACCCTCTCGTCCGCGATTAATTCCCCTTGGAACGGATTTCGCAGGCTCATGGGGACACCGACTCAACTCCGAAGCTCCTTTCCCGGCGTCCACACAAATAACCGTTCAATATGACCTCTTGCTTCTTCAAATGTCCCATCGAGGAATCCCTGATGGTCTGGCCCATACCCCACTTACATATGGGGCCTTCTCTCTGCGTCTCTTTGAAGCCAGAGGAGTTTTGGGTCTTTTGAGGGCCCATCACCATATCCCCCTTTCTACCTAATATCAAGAACGACGTCCTATTTTATAACCTCCGACTGCGTATCAGATGTATGTGGTTACTTAGGGCGAAAGTTCAATCAAGCCATCGCTCTTCCTTCCCGTTCCCTATCACAAACGGGCCGTCTCTAATCTCGATAGGGGGGCCGATGAGTCGCCTCCATTTCTCGACCGAAGGAGCCCACTGGTGATTGGCGCTGGACTACCTTCGGGCCGGTCATTGTCCTTGTGCACGCGGGGCGAAAATGGTTCCTGCTTCCAAGATTTTAATTTACGAGGGGCAGTCGGCGCTGCTCCATCGCTGACTTCAATCTGATAAGGCTTGACGGACATAGCCGCGCTTTCACCTCAACGACTTTTTTCACAAACAGAAACAAGCCTTCAAGCACCGAACCTCTTCGGTGTCAACATTTTGCTGCTCAATTCCTGATTGAATCGAATCTTCAACACGTTTAACGTCCGTCCTGTCCTGTAAGACCCATCTCCATAAATGGTCGTCGCGTCTTACACGAATCAAATGCTCTGGGTGACCGTTCATATTGTGGGAGCTTGGCGGGCACGATGAGAAAAGCAGAACACTATCTATCGGTGGGGATAACGGTCACCCTTGATCCTTTCAGGTGCCAATCAGCATTTGATGATAACAACCGATGTTATGGTGCCGTTCCCTGTTTAAACTCACCAAGATGCTCCAATATGCCGAGCAAAGACCAGATTCACTGATTTTATATCCTAACTTTTGTTTCGGACTTCTGACGTTCGGTAAAGTCTTCCTTTGTGGTCAACTTGTGGAAATCTCACTTGAATCTTCGGGAGGGCTGGGATACTACTATCCCCGACCGTGTTGCACTGAACGATCCCTGGGAAGAATATCCATTTCTCAGGCTGTCATTTTTCTTCCAAAAGGTTTTGGTGCGTCGCTTACACGAACTGTAATTGTTCTTCATCCAGTTCCTGGAGAGTCGTCCTCTGCAAGCTATTTGGGTATGAAATTCCGAAAGCGACTCGGAAAAGGTGGTGGAAAACCTTGCTCAGTGCGATTTGTTTTCGATCATTGAGGCAATGGGTGTAAATGCTATTATCCATGACACGGAGCCATTCAAATTCGTTTGCCTCCGCATAGAGTTGGCAGGGTCGATATACGGATCCAATCTGTTATTGCAACGTCAAGTCCTTCTGCCCTTTCCTATTGGGTCTTTCTCGTATAAGCTACTTTGGTTGAGCCCACCCAGGTTATAGACCGCTCCAAAGTGCTGGATCTGCATTTAAGTATTCTGAACAATGAGTGGATGGCGCGGCTAATAGATATCGTCGGCCAGGGTCTACCAGAGGTTAATGGGTTTGGGGCGTCAGGATCACACCCTCGAGGGTGATAGGTAGGCTTCTCCGGCGTCCCCTTGATACACCCCCTAAAATGATTAGGAACGAATTCGGCCTGGATGTGAAAAAGTGCAGCTTTTGAACGCAGCCCCCCATATATATAGAAGCCATACCCCTTCTGAACGGCCTCCCCGATGTCCTCTGCCACGGACTATGCTACGATCGTCTTCGGCCTGGCCGCTACAAAGGTATGTCGATTCTATTGATTTTCAGTCAGACTGATTGACGTGATTTCACAAAGTATACAACTGGCATGTGGCTCGTCCTATGATAGCGTGAAACGAGAAAAGTTGATTCTGGTCTAACAGTGGCATCAGCGACTATCTTGGTGTGGGACATCCTCGTGACATTGGATCAAGAGGTGACGCCTTCCGCATTCTGGATCACCCTTTCTCTAATAACCCCTCTTCAAGGTTTCGATGGTGTGGAGTGCGAAGTTATCACTGGGCACAACACTCTTTTTCTGCGTGTGTATTTTGTCAAGCTCCTTATAAGAGACTAAATTATTTCTTTTCAGAATCGATATCTGCCCATTTGCATGTTTGTTCTTGAACTTATTAGTACGAATCTTATCCTCTGAACCCCACGCTACTAACGATCCAGGCATTTGAAGCACAACTTTCTTACGCGCCCAGTGGAAATGTGCAATTTCTCTTGATTGAATCAGCATGATAGACATATTAATTTTCTTCTCCAGTTGTACGCAATGTCACTGACCTTGAAGGATACTCACGCAAATTCCTCTCGAACAGTTGTGGTCAACACGTGCTTTATTCAACGATATTAGGCATATTGTCAGCTGCAGTCGTTCAATGTCAGCATCGTTTTTTATGCTATGTCTTTTATCTTACGGTAAATCTATTCAAGGTGTACTCGTCACGCGAACGCACGCCCTCTACCAACAACGATGGCTGACAGTTTTTCTGGGGCTGTTGGTTTTTGTGCGCTCCTGACTCCACTCCTTGTATTACCGGCTGAGCCCTCCTCCGTAGCTTTCATTATCCAGTGAATTGATCCTTTTCTTCATCGTATTTCAATTCGAAACATGTAAGCGGAACCCTACTTTTCCCGTATGGTGTCAATTTTTTACAACTGATATCAGTCACTCCCGCAAGCGCTTTTGGCTTAAGTGGTTGTATCCTGGGATGCACTAATGGAATGTGCAAGCCGATGTTGATTGGGTTTTGGGTGCCGTTTGTCTTATTCGAATCAAGTGAGCATTTAAATGTCCTTCGTCAATTATAATGGCATGACTTTCTTCCTACCAGTCATCTTTGGACTCACAGGATGGAAATCATTTAAATCTCGTGAGTTAATGATTGCCTTCTTCCAGTTTTCATCTTCAATTCATATGATTCTCCCAGTAAATTCATCTGCTCGAATTTCTCGATTCCCATCGGTTATTACAATTTTATTTCGCGATGGTAAGTTTATGTCGCAAATACGGTGGAGCTTGACCAATGTTTTCTATGAAGGATTGGTATATTACATTGGTAAGAGTTGGATTTTATGGCTATCTATGATCCTCTTAGGCCTGTGCACTTTATTAGTGATGATGTGTATGCGATATTTCACCTTCTTCTACTGTCGCCTAAAAATTTCTCACAGCTCTGTCTGTTTGCAACTTTCTAATATGGATTGCGGATCCATACGCCTCATACCTTGCGGTTGGGTGAGCAATAACAGTTGTCAAGTCCTTGGTTTTCTTTAATGGGATTCGAAGCTTTTTCCAAAGCCTCCAGGCGATATTGTGTTCGAGGTTTGTGCCTCCATTTATATCTCTCTCAACCACTTTTAACGATCCGTTTGAAGATTGCTTTTGAACATCAGGGGGATATTTTATGAACGCAATTATAGAAGCGAAGTAGATATATCGAACATAATGCAATCAGACCATTATGCATCGCGCACGAATCAGGGAGGATAGAGCGATATCTCCGCCGATTTAATGAACTCATGGACTACGTTACCGGACGTTTACTGTAGAGAAAAAAAGAATATTTATATAACGGAAGGGACATTAAAAGGATGCGTTGTGTCGAGTTCAGGACAGGAATAGATGTTTTGCGAGCCTGATATAATATTTATCGCTTCAGAGTCAGCGAGGCACATCTACTACCCGTCAGCATTTGGTCCACTTCTTAAAATGTTAGCTTCCTTCATTATCCGTGATCGCACTTTCCGGACGTCCGCGACTTGATCCATCACTTTGGTATCGCTCTGATTTCTGAGAGACTCGCGCGAGGGCCGGCAACAAAGCTTGCCAGCGGAATCACATCAAACCAATAGCTCCGGCATGTGTCCAAATCAGCAATGAGACGGTAACTGGTCCTTGAGGTGGTCCAAGGTGTTCCAGAGACAAAAAGAAGAGCCATTTGCAATAATGTTGCATCAAATGTATATGATATGATCAATTATTTTACAAATCACGGGCGCGATAACTTCCCAATCCCAAGCCACGATAACGATGAGTCGGATGACAACAGCCGCCCTCAAATTCAAACCTCACCAACCTGGCAAGCTTTCCGTCAGCCGCAACACATCCCACTCGTGCGCCTACTGCTTCACAGCAAAGAAACCAGGGGAAGACCCGTTCCCCGTATGCGCGGGCTGTAAAGCCGTCCGATACTGCGTACGTCAACTCGTCTTTGTTCAGACCAACAACATATAGGACTGATGATCCCCTCAAAGAATCGCGAACACCAAAAGGCGCATTGGAAAGCGCACAAGACATTCTGCCAATACCAAAAAAACGCTTCGGAAACCCTCGCGCGGGTCGAAGCGCCTGGGTCCTCCGGCCTTTCTCAAGTCCAAGAAATCCAACAACGTCTCCAAGATTGGTCAGGCGTACACCTCTACTCAATCCACGAAGCTATCGTCTCAGCTGTCCAGCTCGCGGGACCACGATTCGACATTGCGACGGAGTACATACGCATCAGGGTGGGCGAACGCACGAATAACGATGGGAACCCCGCTACAGCGTTTTTTATCAAGAGTGTAATGTTATCGACTGACCCCGAGTCGAGGAAGATAAAACCGAAAGATGCGGACAAATATCATGTGTACCCTGATAAATTTGTTCGTGCAGAGTTTCAGCGCATGCGCCCGTTTTTGAAGGATACGATGGCGAGGCGGGCAGGTAGCGCTATGCAAGGGGAGGATTTCATGGGGTATATCAATGTGATTAGTAAGTGACTCCCTTGCCGAAACCCTCTTTGTGTCTTATCTGTTCATTCCACAGCCGAGGGGATTCCGATGTTTCCTACAGCACAATCAATTCCGGCGTACCGATGGAATGAACCAGATAAGGAATGGCGTCTCACTCTGAAGCAAGCGGTCGATATGGGACTGGTGTTTCGTAAAGTTGACGAGCCAAGGGGAAGTTTCTGGGCACCTGGCGAAATGGTTAAGAAGGGAGCAAACTGGGTTTGGGTACAGCGATAGATATATGCAGATTATTTCACTTCTCTTGAGGGGGTGTAGGGTCCTTCGTGCACCATCGAATACTGCCATGTAACTGGGTCGAACTTCTCTCTGACTGCCGACCTGGTCTCAATTGAAAGTTCGTCCCATAGGCGACTGGGCCTCCCAAGCATTCCCTTTGGTGATTGTTGAGCATCTCAATAACAGTTCCGGAAGGACATTCGAATGCTGCGTGCCCTACCTGAAGTCCTAGATTACTGTAAACCTAGAGATCAACATGACGGTCAATCCAACATCGACTGGGAGCTTGGACTCGGGCCAAATGCGCATAGCTCTCGACGTTCGTGAATAGCTGGTAGAGGAAGTGCCAATGGGTCTATCCCAATCCAGCCGACACAATTGTTGGTATGGAATCGTCAGGTTAAATAAGCATATAAGCAAGTTTCCTCATTTAGTGCATCTATGGTTACTATGGCCCATGAGACCGTGAGGGAGGTGGGTAATGGGAGGTATATACCTGTTTTAAAGAGCGCCAGCGGTAGATGGTCTATGACGTGTACAACTCCTCCTTCAGCTCCAAGCCTATTCATTCAGATGGGTCAGAATCAACCGAGGATGCGCGACCACAGGACTCACCCAGCTCCTCCCGAAGAGGCCTCAGCTCATCGACATACGCCTGATACTGCGCCTTGTTCTCCACCTTCTCCTTGATCCCCTCAAAGACCCGAACAGCAGTAGCATAGTCATTGACGCGCCTAGCAGCCCTAACAGCAGCCTCTACAACAGATGCAGACGGAACTAGATCATGCGCAAAGCAATTATTGAGGCCCCGCTGGACTTCGAAGAGGTCTTCCGCGTTCTGGAAGAAGTTGACGTAGCGCTCCGAGAACGATTCGAACGACTCCTGGGCATGCGAGCTCGATTGGCGGACAACGAAGGTGGTCCGTGCGGCTGTGGCCACGAGTGAGGGGCGGGCGGAGGCGCGGAGGACGGAGGAAAGCATCTGAACGCGCATTTTTGGGGGGTGATCAACGGGCAAAACAGAGGCAAGGAATTGTTCGGGTTGTCGGGATTACCCGGTAACTGGTATGTAACACCAGAAGACTTTGCATAACAAGTACAAAGTCGTTTCACTGTCAGGGGCCCCTAGTGGACGAAAAGCCCCTGGAAAAGCCTGTGCGAGTTCCTAAGAATTCTTTCACTGAAATCTGGCAAATTTAACGGGTACTTGGCTTTGAAAACAAAACAAAAGCCCTTTTACATCGTCAATAGGAACCCTGAAAGACCTGACATGTTGACCTCGAGTTGGCAAGGAAATGATCGATCGATCATCACAGCAACTCGACTGCAAACGTGTAGGAAATGGGAGATTTAACCCCTTGCTTTTATTTTGTAAACTTCCGCCCTCGGAGTCTTCGGCTTTCCTCAATATATTCTTGATATCTTCAGTGCAGCAGAAATAGTACAGCATGTAGTTTCGGAGAGGACGCCACCCAGCGCCCACCACCATCAAATACAATTGACTCCTTGATTCCTAACAGTTTGACAAACCTTGAGAAGGGATTTTCTTATCTGTCGTGTATATTTGCATTATAAATTCGGTATCTTCGCCAATATGATCCTTATATATACCACTGTCTTTGTGTTATTTAAAAGTTGCCGTCAAATGCCGCAACCCTGGCATGTCCACTTTGTAAGCCTCAAGTACCCATTTCTCTTTTTAAAGAATCCTGCGGATTCAACGCCCATCCCCCAATGCTCCAGGTACATGTTATGGAGATCACTGGGAACGGTATGGGGCAAGTACTGCCTGAACAAAAACCTTTCCAACATCATTCGATCGCTTAGATGCTACATATTATTATTACCGTGCATTATTTGAGACCGCAAAAGATATCGGACTGCGGTCATTCAATTTGTGAAGAGCCGATTGCCATTGTTAAGACTGATAATAGTTGAAACCAGCCTAGGCATTGAAATCGGGTATTTGGTAAACAGCAATTAAATGCGCGCGCTGTGCCACAAATTTCAGGCCGCAAGCCATAAAGCACTCTGGTCATTTACGTTACAAAGCGCCGATTTCCAAAGTTCAGTGGCCCTGAAAATGTCCATTCCGTGAGTAGAGCGCCAGGCCAACGACCTTTCTGAACAGCAATCGATGCGCTGAAGTTTGAACCATTACCAGGTACTAATACGCACTATTTCAGACTGTAGGCGATATGGAACTCCGGTCGTACAAGTTATGAGCGTCAATGATGATAGTTAAGCGCTCACTGGCGGTAAGGTCGGACTCTGTTTACCAAATACCCGATTTCAAGACCTACTAGTAGGAAATCGGCGCTTCACAACTTGAACAGTACCTGTAAAATAAAAATCTGTTACTCAAAGGAAAACCCGATCCAGACGTCTGGTTTCCTTTCGTTGGTTTCTGTCAGTCCTACATGGGTGTTAATTTTCAAATTCCATAAATCGCCAGTCGTTATACCACCTGAAATATCCCATTGCTTACTGATGTATTTTTGTGCACTAATATATGAAAGAAGGGACTCATGAGCTTCAAAATCAAAGCGTGAGGTGAGTGACCCAAAAATGGCAGGAACACGTAGAGGTCGGAATGGAACCTTGATCCGGCGACTCATCTCGTTAGATGTTAACTTTACTGGTCCGGCTGTACTCGCAATCCTGTCGTCTTGTGGCACGTCATACACCATCCATTTTTACCTCCCAATCTTATGCAATGGCCGTACATACAGACGGAGCTTCAGGATGAACACCACCTTCCGTCGCAGCCAGCCAAAATTCTGCTCTCTCCCTCGTCTGGAAAATTTCATGGTCCGTTTATTGAACCGAGTAGATACCCTTCATAGGATGCCACGCGGTGTCATCAGATAGCGTCGACTCGATCTTACACAGCGTATGGGTTTTCTTACATTTTGAACTGGTTTTTCGCCTCCAATTATGATCTTTACCACTTTCTTGGTCATATGAAAGCCGACGAATGCCGGAACCATGACCTGTCGACTTTGTCAGCTGTGAAAACCTGTTTTTCCATTATAAAGACTGTTACGGATTCAACACGCATCCCCGTATGCTCCGGTACAGGTTACGGAGGCCAGCGGCACTGAAAACGGGCATTCGGTCAGTACAGCGACCAAATCGTTCAGAACAGCATTAAATATGCTTGTTTCTCATGCGATACCAGTGTGCATTGGTTTAGACCGCAAGCGAGACACCACTCCGATAGTTCAAGTTATGAACTGCCGAGCTCTGATAAAAAGTAAGCGCTCAGATTGACGACAGGAAGCTCCGTCGCAGTAAGGTCGGACAAATCACTGTCACTCCTGTAGAATAAAAATCTGTACTCAAAGAAAAACCCGATCCAGCCGTTTGGTTTTAAATTTTCTGTTGTTGATTTCGGGATGACCTCGGAGGTGTTGAATTTGAAATCCTTTTCTAGGTTGCCTACATAAAAAAAAGTGGGTGTCTATGCTTATGTAGCTACTTTGTACTACTTGCCTTATTCTTTACCAACATCTTTTGGCGTAGTAACTTTGTAAAGAATGAAGTGATGAGAGTGCTTTCAACGGTATGTGATCCAAAAATAGAGAAACAAACAGGTGCAAATCGGGATCAAATTTTGATCCGACTAATCTCTCTTCCTCCGCCAACGTACTGTGTCGAGCTATACCTGTGGTCCTCGTGTCTCAAGGCGCGTCATACACCACTCAATTTCACCACGAAGCCCTACAAAAATTGTACATACTCCGGTACTGCAAGGCGTAATCCGCCTTTCGGGGACCTTCAAACCGAAACCTGGCGCCAAAATTCTCTTTTCCTCCTCGTACTCATCCCCCTTCCCGATGCCTTGCAAATCTTCATGATCCGTTAAATAAACCAGTGCCCAACTTTATCAGCAATTTTTACGCAGGGGCAACGCGGGATCGCCTTCTCCTACACGGGCTTAAGGGCGAATGCACAGCCTCAGCCGTCGGTCAAATTCTCAAAGCGTCATCTCAGCACTGCTCCGGATGCACCGGCCATGGCTCTCACTTCTCATTAATCATTGCTTTAGTGTGCCGAAATTGTGTGTGCTTGTCTGTCTTTTGCTATTTTGTGCGATGACCATCGCTTTCAGATAGCCGCTCATCGCCCTTGTTTGGTTGCAACACATAACTGGGTGGTAATGAGTCATCACGTTCATTGTCGTGTCAACAAAAATCACAAGAGACTCACTTTTCAGGACAAATTGCTCGGTAACATCTCACTTTCGTAACCAATCCTTTTATTTACGGTAACGATGGACTCGCCCTATGTGTATGATCGGCACCGAAAGCTGTATCACGTCCTGAAGGCTGGATGCTTGCCAACCTGTCTTGAAGAGCATTGGAAGCGTACATACAGACCTTCACAGCTGCGCCTGCAAAAGGGTTCCTACCCTTGTTACGCCGCGGCGCTCCAGAAGGGCTTGTTTGGCTCGTCTCCTGTCCCGAGCTACATATCCTTATCAAGACGACTCTTGCGACCTTTGAACTTTCTCAGAAATCGACGAAAAGGGTAATCTATAAGGGGGCCTCATGACTCGTTTCGACTATCTACTGCGTTCCGCATTGTCAATCTGATGACTGGTCAATTGTCAATGATCCAGCGTACACAATTACCAAAAGTTGATGCCTCGGGTCTGGCGCTCGCTGATCATAAGCTGGACATTGTGACACCTGCTCAAAACCTTGCTGCATTTTAATTTTTTGGTACAACTCCGGCCATGCAGAATCTGCAACGCCACCCCATTTGGATTACCTCTACCTAGCTCCGCTCACCCGAGTGAGAATTATTTATCAATCTGGCGCTCATTTTGTGCACTAAAGCTATGTTTAAGGCCTAGATCTTGCTTTCGCGATCCTCTATGTTGCGTATTTCTATTCCAACAGCATAGTCGATAGCTTTGTTTACGGCATCACGAATTTCGGGAACCCAAATCTCCTGTGGCCCTCTCGCCCTTGGGACCTGTCATTTTCTGGATCTGTACAACGGGGATTAAGTTTCTTCGCAGCGCTTCTATACTGGACCCGATTTATTTCATGGATGGATGCAATGACTCAAAATCTCTCATATTTGCCCCTGAATTAGTTGGACAGCATCCACTTCGGTTGGACTTTCAATCATGCTGTATCTGGCCTTCGCGTATTGGTTGGTCCAGTTCTGCTGAAGATCCCCACTGCTCCGGGTAAGGGTCATTCTGTCCCGGGCCCGAGCCTCATGTATCGCATGCGCTAAGTATGGCTGTGATGTCGGTATGTTCCCACGTCTGCGCTAACCCTGACAATTCCCAATCTTCAGGAACACCCTCGGAAAATCTCTGACATGCAGAGAGAAACGTGACAACAACAGCAAATGTCGTAGCGGTTGTGGCGAGGAACAAAACATATCCAATTTCGATCACCGTGAATCTTGTCGATTTGCAATCTCGGGTATAAGTTGCTTATTGAGAGGTGAGCCGGTGACGTGTGACAATGCAGCTAAGAAAGTTCGTTTCTTCCGTGTGGTGACTCAGGCGGTGTCGACATAGCCAAATACACTGCCACAACCCCGCCATCAGTTGCTAAAAAGGGACCCTTATAAAACGTGGTCCTCATTCTTGCTCATTACGACCCCAAAACAACCACGCCGAGTTTCGACAACTCATCTGCAAAAGCTTTTCATCCCAGTCTCATACAAGCTCAGATCTAAAACGCGACACAGATGCAGGGCAACTATCAGATGAATAACACCGCGTACGGCTACTCCATGTCGGCGATGACATCCCCTTCTCTATATTCAATCTCTGGCGAAGAGTCAATAGCCGGCCCATCGTCTCTCGTGCATCGACGACGCTCATCGGCTGGAAGCGTATCGAGGAAGCGAAGCCCCGACTCCTTAATTCCCCCCGACGCTCCTACGCAGCCAAGGAAATACACAACTCCTTCCGCAACATCCAAGAAAGAGGTCCCCGCCTTCTTCGCCAAACGTTACCTCCCTCAGGGATCTGACGAAGAGGAAGACGAACTCACGGAGGAGCCACCAGCCGCAAACGCCACAGATCAGGAGAAAATCGAGTGGCGTCGCCGCCAGAATACGCTCGCCGCACGGAGGAGCAGGAAGAGGAAGCTCCTGCAGCAGCAGCATTTGGAAGAGATGGTCGAACGTCTCACGAGGGAGAAGGAGGTCTGGCGGACACGGGCGCTGACGCTCAAGCAGCTCCTTCATTCCCATGGCATCCTTTGCCCCGACTTTAAGGACTAATAGCGCAACCTGAAGGCGCGCCCCAGATGAAGTTGAATATAATCTCTATTCAGCTATAGCACTCGACACGGTTTCCGAATTCATACAACCTTTGATTCTCTTGTTGGTGCTTTATATCTGCGTGGACCGCAGATTTTGCTTGTACGTCCTCCACTGTGGTCGTCCCAACATCCAGGCTAATCTACTTCTCTATTCAGCTTTCAATTAATCATGTAAAATTGATAAGCCGGCGCACTGCCGACGCGCTCAATAGCAAATTATTACTGTGCCGCCATTCCGCCCCCCATCCCGCCCCCGCTTTACATCACGGTCATCTCCCTCATCGTACTCTGCGCTTTTTATGTATGATCGAACAATTGTAGATTCTGCAACATCATGGACGGTTTTCGCTGTAATATACCCGCTTGGTTCTCCCTATTGAACCCGTGCAGTTTACTTAAATGCTTTATGAACTCTCCCTTACCCCAAGATATGCATAGGGGAACAATCTTTCCAATCGACTCTCATAAAGATCGAGTCAAGCCTTATCTTCGGACCCGATTCAGGCCATTTGTAGTTCCCGGTTCAGAAGCTTTTTCGGTTGGAAATGAGTATTGTACTGCGTAAGTATCGCAATTGAGTTCGATTTTTATCTAGACGCTCACTGATTTTGGATGTACCAGAGTCGTGCGTGGTGGGCTCACATTCAATTTCAACAATCCATTGCAACTGCGGTTCACTTAGCCTCTGTCAAACGCAACCTCAACTTCCGTAAACAATACCCGTTGATTCGATTCCGGGACCGCGAGGATGACGATAACAACCCTGCCAAAGAGTGAATCATTAAATCAGCGGAAATTATTGTGGAGGGTGTACTATCGTCGATCCTTTGTTCGGCTTTCGGGATTTTCGCGTTGCTTCGAGAGGCCGAAGAGGACATTAAGGAGAACGGCTCGCCATGGAGTATATTCGTTCCGATTCACAACTGGTAATGCAATCTTAAAGTGGGCCGGAATTGGCTCGCTTTAATGAGTACCTGGCCAGAGAAGGGATTATTTTTCGAGTAGTGGGCAGAGATCATAGGCCAGGGATGGTGTATAAGGACAAGGCCAATTGGGTGTGGGAGGAGAAAAGTCTCGACATCTCAATTCTTATGGCTGAAAAGATGGAATTGAAGGTGCAATTGCTTCTCTTTCATCTGCTCCGTGACGTTTACCACCTTATTATTCCTTCCAGCTAATCTTCATCTGAATAAGGTTCGGGTATGGGATCCCCAAGAGTTTGTAAAACTCAATCTATGACATTATCGTAAATAGCGTTATGATATATACTCCTGTCGTCGTATATTGGTTACCGGAAAATATCAAGATACTTCGGCTCACATCTACGCAGTCCCCGTCAGTCTCCGTTTCCCTGTGAGTGTTTGAAGTTTGGTCACAATGGATTCCACAGTCGCTTCATCCATACCTTCCAGCGAGGTATGTTCTTTCCATACCCATTTCGACTTTACCTTGACCATCACACCCTCCTTTTCCTTCCCGTCAATAGTGCGAAAAACGATCCCCCTTCCACTCCAAAGCCTCAACTCGTTTTGCCAGGTCTCTGGGCTAACGATCGTGTTGATATCAGAAAAATGGAGCGTTAATGGAATAATCCATTGATACGCTTCAACTTGATCTGAAAAGGAAGAAAATTTACATCCTAGAAACTCAGAATATGAGGCACAGCTTACAGCGACACATGAGGAGGCCAAGGTATCCCTCTGCTCCACATTCCTTTTCTTCGAAACGTTCCGCAGCAGGGCGCATCGCTGTCAATTGTTTTCCGTAGGATTCGTGGTCGCCAGGACCAGGCATATTCACAAAGTTTGCAGACTTCACAAAAAACGCCCTGGCCGGGTTTCCCTTGTCGGGTTTTTCTAACGCAGACTTTCCCAATAGAACTTGCACAAATTTTTTGCGAAAGTCGAAAGATGGAGAGTGGCTAATGGCAGTGGCTAGGATCCGCCTGAACACGGGTGTATGGAGGCGGACGAAGTCTTCGATGTTTCTGAGGAGTGTTTCTACAGCGGGGCCATTGGGTTGATCGGCGATTGCGCGTCGAACTTGTTGGCTGATTCTGCATGATTCTTTGTGAACTTTCCAATGGGCGATCTGACACTGGCGGCTCTGCGAGAGATGAGCATGGCTGAAGCTTTTACGAAAAGAGAGCTAACACAATAGCGTAGACCTTGACACGCTCCGCAGACTGATAAAGCGGGAGAACCGGGTTCCCTGTAGTTTCCGCAATTGGCGCACCCTTCTGGCGTATTTGAGCTGAAGGCGATCTTGGTCGATTGAGATTTAAATGTTGTCTTTGATTCCATTGGCCAGGGTTGAAAGTTATGAAGTCCAACGTCTCAGAGGAAGAAGTGGCGTTGGAGTAGACAAAGGCATTGCTCGTGTTGACCTCGAGTCAGAAGAGCCTAAACCACGTGGGCTGTTAGTAAGAATGGAAACGTGTTCTCCTTGTCGATGACGCACTCGTTTTGTCTTCGTTCCAATCATGCAAAAACCTATCCTGAGTAGGCCCGCCGTCATCTAAAGGCCCTTTCCAGTGAAAATACGGAACGAATTTTGGCGTTGTAATGCAGGGACTCGTGACTTCAGCCTTTCGGCAGAAGCCGTCAGAGGCCCAACAGAGGCCGTCAGGTCCTTCAAGCGCTCACCGTTACAAGGACCCCCGAAAATCCTGTTAGAGGGTAGATACCGATTCGGACAGAAAATTTGAAAATGAGGGTGCTAGGCTAGATACAAACCGGACAGATTTC
>KN838730.1:48573-76543 GCA_000827195.1 Laccaria amethystina LaAM-08-1
GACTTCGCGAAAATTGGTACGGACAAGAATCCTGAAATCGGCTGTTTTGGTATCTACCCTCTGACAGGACTTTCGGGGGTCCTCCGTTACATAGTCACCGATACTTGAGAAAAAAATACCGAACGAATTCCAGGGCGGATCATGTACCTCAGCGTCAAATGCGACATACAAAGGACCCCTGGGCCCGTCTGCCCGACATACTGCGGTATTAAGATGGTATCTCCTACTATCTCGATTCCGATTCGCACTTCTTCAATACCACTTACTACATACTAGGCTCGCAGTTGCGAAATTGGCAGCCGTTTGCATAAAGCCAAATAAACTAGATAGGAAGCGCCTTGGGCGTTCACATGGACGTTCGACTGTAGCTCCTTGGTAGCGCCTTCGCCCTATGAAAAACAATACGAAAGGGGTTCCTTTCGATGCCCGCGCTAATCCCACTTTTTCAATATTTTCTCGCGTGGGCAAGTACTCAAGCTAGAGGGCTTTGGATCATATTCTCACTACATTGACACCTGTTGTGCAGGGACAGTAAACTTGATTCAGTATGAGGATTCAGCCTTGAAGGATGGAGGACACTCGTTCAGCGCTTGAGCTCACGGTGGGCAAACTGAGGGTTATTTATCTGGCCCAAGCTCAGAAGCCCGATTTACACCACATTTAAACTAAACCAGCCCAACGCCATTCGGAAATTTCAGACATCTTATAAAATATCATTTAACTACGCATTATTTGATATCGGGAGACAGCTGCCAGCATCCTCTTCTTATCTCCTCATCAATTTGCCATCACAAGCTTATCAATCTTATCAATTCCCCACACAACACAGCATTTGTCAGGCATCCCGACACCTCTCGTTACCGCATGTCACCGTCTTCCTCAATCCCTTGCCCTGCAGCCCAACAATGGACTGCAAGATTTGCGAGCTCAAGCAGCGCCAGTTCTTCTGTCAAACATGCTTGAAAACTCAGTAAGTCTTCAAAGAATCTAAGTACTAAACTCACCAACCCGCTTTTGCAGTCTTCGCGATTTCCAACACCAGACACAGCACTTCGCCGCAGACCGCGACGAGCAAGTTTTAAAAGCATCCAAAGCCCTAGAAACGATTCAGGCCGCTCGACTATCCAGGGCCCACGTGGCCGATTGTCAGAGCAGACTCGAAGAAGTCATGGCAGGTCTTGCGCGGCTGAGGAAAGAGAATGACAAAAGTGAGCAAAGTACCTGCTATCCGTAGCAGCGAGCCATCTTATTTCGTTTGGAAATTAGAAAGAGATCGCCTAAGAGCGCTAAGAGAATCTCTTGCCACCCGTCGTCGGTCATTATCTGCGGCCAAGCTTCAGCCAGCACGACATTCACCAGCCCCAGGTCTCTCACACCTAACGCAACGTGAGACGCAAGAACTCAATGCTTTATCCATGACGATTGCCCGTGCTCGGTCTGGGCTGGTGCAAGAGTTGGTGGAGGTGTTCAACGTCGTCGAGGTGGGGGGTCGACCGCCGATAGGTGGAAAAGCTGGGACAAAGGGTGAATGGACCATTGGAGATCTCATCCTACCCGTCCCAGGAGATATTCGCAGTATGTTTCCCTTCTCTAGTTTTGTTTCGTACCCTCATTTCTGGACAGGATACCCCCCAGACCACATCAACGCCGTCATCACACATACCATCCATTTCCTCTCCTTACTGACATTCTACCTCGGCGTCAAACTCCCTTTTGAATTTGTCTGGACAGGCGGGAAGCTCGGCGTAGGGCAGCCCTGGACTGGCGCCATCGCGGGGTCTGAATCAGGCGGTTGGGCAAGGTGGTACACCAAACACCCATTACACCTTTCCTCCGTGCCCAACCCGCCCCAACCTGACGAAACACCACCTACACCCACTATACCCCTCTCCGAATCATACATAGACACCACTCCACCCCCGAACACGCCCTCTTCATTCACCACCGCCCTCGCCATGCTTCTGTTCAACGTCTCGTACCTCGCACACACGCAGAACGTCGATGTGCCGCTTAGCCAGGCAGGAGACGTGTTAAGTAATCTGTGGAGTGTATGTTGCAGTGCTGAGCTTGGGCGCCGATCGCATGAGACGACCCCGAGGTTATCGCCCCCGACGGGGCTGGGGTTTCATTTGGATTTCGCACAGCTTTTGCAGGCGACAGCTGCGCATCCTAGATCGACGAAGGTGGTCAGGAGGAAGGCGGGTGGCGTAGGGCATCCGCAGAGGACTGTGGATGCGGTGAAGGAGGAGGAAGAGGGTTGGGATATGGTTGAAGGGGATTCTTTGTAAGATGCAAGGATTCCTAATAGGTTGCATGGATTTTTTGTTAGAATGACTTTGCATACGGATTACTCTGTGTAGCTATAGTTCAAGTTTGTAATCTTTGGGAAGTGGACTGATTGTATTGCTATCATCGCTTTGAACAATTATGTTGAGGTCTCTATTATTTATGTGCAGGCCAGCTGTTGATGTTACAGACATTTTGTGCGGCTGCTAATTCCCGTTCTGACATGCAATACCCTTTTATTTGTGCGTTGAAACCAGAAACTCCGGCTTAACAAGTCGAAGGGTTGCCTTCCTTGAGGGAGAGATCTCGATTCCGAAGAGCAGTGATAAGATAAGATCAGACCGTACGAGCTCGTTGATTCTGACGAATCACATGCACTCACTTCGGCAACTACCACCATTTCGCCGTGACAATCATCTTCTATCTGTACTGCAGTGGCCTTTTAACGTGCTCCACCGGCCTTGATTATTACTGCAAGAATCTTTGGAAAGTCCTTCAAAGCTTCATCGATTCATCCTCCGAGCTGGTTACTTATCTTGCAACAACCAGATTATTCTTTCCACGGAGAATTGGGATTCTCATCCAATGTATCATGATCCCAATCACAACTTGTTTAGGCTCCGGCTTCTTCGCTTCCATCGTGAAGGGCTGGTCGAGGATGAACGGCACTTACCAATTTAGTTCTAGTTTCGAGACGCATTGACACGATTCTGCTGCTGAATGGGGTTCGACCAGAGCGATATTGGGATGGTCAGTTATTGCAAATTGTCACAGAAGACCCCTCAAGCTCACAGGTCTAGCAGTCAACAATGACTTACTCTCCCTCTGCAGGCTCACTTTGAATGTGGCAGGTTTGAAGGATTGAACTTCGGATGTACGACTCATTTTTGTTCGAGAAAGGTGCATTTAGAGGCCCTCTATTTCGTCCTGGATAAGGAGAAGAGTTCGGAAATTGGTCCGATTTCATCACTTCCCGAAGCCTGAGGTCACGCAATAGGCATCTGTTGACGGCGGAATGCGGAACCATGCATAGAAGAATCATCCTATGGTAGCCGAAAGAAGCACGCTGTCGACCACTTCAAACCTCTCCCACCTTCACAAATCCACCTCTAGATGAAAGGTACCATACGCAACGTCGCACAAGCCGACGAGGAGCTCTTGGCTACTCTGGGCTACAAACAAGAGTTCAAAAGGGAATTTTCACCGCTTGAGGTAGATGGCAATTCGCGACTTCACTCTACTGCTTAACCAACCACCGTGCCACTAGATTTTTGGAGTCTCTTTTTCAATTATTGGACTTGTTCCATCCATGGCTTCCGTCCTTTCCTATGCGGTGGTGAACGGAGGGGGTCCCACAATGGTTTGGGGGGTACGTAACTCACGGATGTAATCTGTTACCTCCGTGCGCTAAACTGGGCAACGAACACAGTGGTTGATTGCAAGCACTTTTACACTGTTCATCGGCATGGCACTTTCGGAGTTGGGCTCTGCTGCCCCGACATCTGGAGGGGTGCGTTTCGTTAATTCGTTTGAGGCATCGACCTCACCTATATCTAGATGTATTTCTGGACCTATTCCTTTGCGCCTCCGCGCTGGAAGACTCTCCTCTGTTGGATCGTTGGATGTACGTCGATATCTACCTAAGTTAAATTTCTTGTTTACACGAAGCCATTAGATTCAAATACGATCGGCTGGATAGCCGGTGTCGCGTCAGTTGACTGGGCATGTGCTGTTCAAATAATGGCGGCTGTCACAATTGGCTCCAATGGAGCATTTGTGCCTTCACCAGCGCAACTATAGTAAGCCAGCTATCCTTTAATAACTCGGCTAAGGTAAAACGATTACTCGTGCAGTGCCGTCTACGCGGCCATTGTGCTCTCGCACGGAATTCTTTGTTCTCTAGGAACGGCACTCTTAGCTCGCCTTCAAACCGTTTACATTATCTTGAATGTCTTGTCAGATTTTCAATTATTCTATCAATACCGTTCAACTAACCTTGCCCTCAGACTACCTCTCGCTGTCATCATCGCACTACCAGCTGCGACTCCGTCGGAACTTAGAAATTCGGCAAAGGTCGCCCTCTGGGATTTTCAGAACTGTCATTTTTCGCTGCTGTGAATTCGGATGCCATGCTAATGGGTAGTTCTCTAGCTAACGGATGGTCGAATGGGTATGCATTTATCCTGAGCTTCATGTCACCACTCTGGACGATTTGTGAGCGATATTGACGTATGTCATTTCCATAACTCATTACCACCCACAGGCTCCTTCGATGGACCCGTCCATCTTAGCGAAGAGGCGACCAACGCGGCGATAGCTGTTCCATGGGCCATTGTAGGTTCTATTGCAGTTGCCGCAGTACTTGGATTGGGTCAGTGTTGCCCCACATTGACGAAAAATGCTCTAATTTTATCCTTAGCCGTCAATATATCGCTAGCTTTCTGCATGGGCAGTGATATAACGGCGATCGCAAGCAGCCCCCAGCCAATGGCGCAGATCATCGTCAATAGTCTCGGGCAAAAAGGAGCTCTGATTCTGTGGCTGATGGTTGTGTTGGCTCAGTATGCCTTTCCCCCCCCATTACATCGATGTGCTTTTAATTTTAATTTCGAGGTACATGATGGGTTCCACCTCGGTAAGTACTATGAATTTGACTAATACTCTGGATATCTTACTGTTCATCGAAAGCTATTGGCGAGCAGTCGACAAACATTTGCTTTTAGTCGTGACGGGGGTAAGGTGATTCTGTTGATATGAAACAAAACTGACACGACATCGTTGCTACAATCAGCTCTTCCATTTTCAGGCTGGTTGTACCGTATAAACAGCTACACGAAGACTCCCATTCATCCGGTTTGGTTCGTGGCCATGTCCTCAACTCTATTGGGTTTGCTTTCCTTCGCGGGACCTCAGGCCATCGATGCTATTTTCTCGATCTCCATATCGGCCCTCTATATGGCGTACGCAATACCTATCTCCTGCAGATTTCTCGGCAACGACTTCACTCCTGGTCCATACAATCTCGGGGTACTCGTAAGCCGTATTCTTGACAACGTTCCTTGTAGCTTGAGCTAAGCTTGTCACAGAGTTTCCCAGTTGCGGTCATCGCCGTGCTATTTATGACGTTCATGTCAGTCGTTTTCCTTTTCCCTAGTTCCCCCCATCCAGGTGTTGCGGCTATGAATTACACTAGCGTTGTTCTCGGTGGTGTTCTGGCGCTCTCTATTTTATGGTATTACCTTCCGAAGTATGGTGGGGTTCACTGGTTCACCGGGCCTGTCCGAACCATCGATATTCACTCGAGCCAGGATAGCAGGAATTCGGATGAGGATAGGAAAAACGAAGTGATAGTTGAAACAAAGCCAGTCGTTTGATTTGGGCCACACAGATCATGTAGGAATCGAAATAAATATTATGAATTATTGGCATTTGTTGGGACAAGCCTTGAGCGCTTGAGCAACGAAGGCAGTGGTAGAGCGCCTTGCGGTCAGTATATTGTCATAGCAGGCAAATACTTACCGTCCTTGTACCGTCCTTCTGTGAATTTTTCTGAACGGTTCAACTGCGAAAGCTGTTACTGGGATAGAATGATCGGCATTATCAACGTTTTTGGGGAACACCCCGGGCCCAACTAGTAGAGTTGCGCCCGGTACCGGTCGCGTGTGCCAGCCAGCGTTTCAATCACATTAAATGAAGCAAAAAATGTGGAGAAGAAAAAAAATCACAGCTTCTTGTCATCCTTGTGGTGCTTCTTGCGGCAGTCGGATGTCTCGGCGGATGCTTTCCGTGCTTATGAGCTTGAGGTCAACCTGGCAATTGTCTCTGCCATGATCCTCATGATGCTTCTTATGCTTGTCAGCAAGGGCTGCGTCGTCCTCTTCAAGTTGTGCGAGCGTCTCATCATCTCTAGCAAGTTTTCCGTGTTTCCTATGCTTATGATCAAAGTCCTGAAACGGACCATATGAGCTTTTTCCAACATGAAGACGTCAAGACCATATATAAATAGGCTGACAAAGTTGATCGGTATGCTGTTGAAACGTTGAAGTCTCAATGAAGACCTTCAGCTTAAAATGAAATCGGGGAGTTTTAAGACTCACGTACTCAATGCTGAATCAAAGAATCGCCTTTAATAACTAACACTTTGGAATACAACGCTGCTTTAGTCTTTCCTGGCACGAAACGTGAATACCGTGACAAAGCGCACAAGACGATTTTGGCGTGCTTACTCTACACCGCCATTTGGGTTCAACGTGGTAACCGGCTGGGCCGTGAGACCTATCAACATGATATTCTCACGTGGGTACAGATTGACAGGATGCTGGCAGCTACAAGAAAATCGGACTAATACCAGCCTGTCGAACAGTCCACTGGCTTTCAGACGTCACTCCATCTCGCAGCCAGCTGGGGTTCGTCTGGCCATTCCATAGGTTAAACAGCAGTTTTCTAGTTGCCCTAAAAACATATTTTGTTCCTTTTACTAATCCTGTATTTCTTTGTTCATTCCGAAAATATAGAATGAAAAACATAGTTATATTTCAAGGGAGATTACAGGGTACAAAGTGTAACTAATATGCATTCCGGTATGGAGGGGTCAGCTCACCTGTACATCTTGGCTAGCCAACCTGTCACTGGTCTCTCATGAAAGTAGTGTAGTGGTGCAGAACGACTGTGGACGAGCGAGGGGGTATCAGGTGTTGGTATTTGGGATGAAAGTGAATGATCTAGTAAAGGAGGGAGTCAGTGGGTATCCTACTGTGACCTGTTGGCTACATACCAGGGAACTGTCGCCGAGAAAGGTGGGGCACTTCACAAACTCTAACACAGCGGCATAAATAAAGGAGGGGCGATCACAAGGCGAGGGGGTAGCTTCGAAAGTGACAATCTAGACTGGAGAGAGTGTTAGCAAGTGCCATACGGCCCAGTTGTCGCGTACCATTTTGGGTCGCTTTAGTTGCTCATTTCACACATGATTTGTAGGGGTCATAAGGTGTAGCGAGGTGGTAAATTGGCTGGAATGTGGATGGGGACTTGGTAGCTAGCAAGCATGAGCAAGGATGAAAGTTAGAGAGCTTGGTGAAAGTCGGTGGGAGTTGAAAGGAAGGTTGGTTGAACTTCGGTTCGACGTGGGATCTTTATTTAAAGGTGCGGAGTCTGTCTGAGTTTGAACGGACTTCTGCAAAATTTCCCTTCCTTGTGCACGAACCCCCAGGCTGGAAACAGCCATATTTTAATGTAGGAAAAATAAATTTAGCATTGTAAGATAAATAATGTATACATCATCCTGTATTGAAGTGAATTGCGTCCCATATCATAATTTGGTGATGGAGGTAGGGCTCATGTTCAGAGCGGAGCTGGTACGGATATGATTTCCAGCTGATAGCCAGGTGGAACCCATGAGCTTCTCGCCAGCTGTCGATTTCCTAGCCGACAGGCAACAGGTTTCGTGGTGATCAGAAAATTCGGCTCCCTGGTGTCAACCTTTACCCCAATTGGAGGTGTAAGCAACTGTATCTGGATGGGCATTTAAGTCGCCTTTTTTTTTTAAAGAAGGGGTTGAGTAGGGTCTTTTTTTCACGCAAAGCCGTCCAGCATAAGCACTAGCGGAATATTCCAGGCTTTAAAACAAAATGTTATGCATTGTTATTTCATAAAGTGAGGGTATACTGATAAGGTGTTTATGAGATTGAAGGGGCGAAAAGAAAGCGTCTTTGAATTTCCAGAACCAAAGTCCAACTTCAAACGGTACGTATATAATAAACCACGCAGTTCAGACTACAACAAACCCTATAGAGCTTAAAAAAGGAGAGAAAAAAGCTCAAGCAGCAGTTTTCCTCGGTGCGAATTTGTGCGCCTTAAAATCATCCTTAGCGAACTTCTTCGGAAGGGGCCCGTCCTTGAGTCCGTCTTTCGGTGGGTATGAAGGCAAAGGGGGAGGCAGAGAGGTAGGAGGCTGCGCTGGCACTTTGACGGGATCTTTGGGTGTTACGGGAGCGTCATCTCTGCGCGCTAGAGTGGGAGGTGGCTTAGAACTTTCATCAGCCTGCTTGGGCGGGAATTCAGGCGCCTTGCCGTCCTTCGGTGGGAGGTTAGAAGGCAAGGGGGGAGGCAAGGAGGCAGGAGGCAGGGCTGGCACTTTGACGGGATCTTTGGGTTTTACGGGAGTGTCGTCTCTGCGTGCGTGGGTCGGAGGTGGGGCCTCGTTAGCAGGGGGAGGGGGCTGCGCCTTGTCGTCCTTCGGTGGGAGTTCGTCTTTGGGTGGGTTAGAAGGCAAAGGGGGAGGCAGAGAGGTAGGAGGCTGTGCTGGCATTTTGATGGGATCGTTGGGTTTTACGGGGCCGTCATCTCGCCTCGCGTGAGTTGGAGGTGGCTTAGAACTGTCATCAGCCTGCTTGGGCGGGAATTCAGGTGCCTTTCCGTCCTTCGGTGGGAGGTTAGAAGGCAAAGGGGGAGGTAGAGAGGTAGGAGGCTGAGCTGGTAATTTGACGGGATCCTTGGGCTTCACGGGAGTGTCGTCTCTGCGTGCGTGGGTCGGAGGTGGGGCCTCCTTAGCAGGAGGAGGGGGCTGCGCCTTGTCGCCCTTCGGTGGGAGTCCGTCTTTGGGTGGGCTAGAAGGCAAAGGGGGAGGCAGAGAGGTGGGAGGCTGGGCTGGCACTTTGATGGGATCGTTGGGTTTTACGGGGCCGTCATCTCGCCTCGCGTGAGTTGGAGGTGGCTTAGAACTGTCATCAGCCTGCTTAGGTGGGAATTCAGGCGCCTTGCCGTCCTTCGGTGGAAGCCCGTCCTTTGGAGGGTTGGAAGGTAAGGGGGGAGGAGGAGAGCTGGGAGGAGGCTTCACAGGATCCTTAGGGTCTACAGGGGCATCCCTCCGTGCGTAAGTCGGTACTGGAGCATCCGAGGTGGGTGGGTTTGAAGGGGCGGGTTTATCGCCGTTGTTGCCATCCTTCGGCGGGAATTTCTGCTCCTTGCCTTCCTTCGGGGGAAGTCCGTCCTTGGGTGGATTAGAAGGAAGGGGGGGAGGAAGGGAGGAGAGCGCAGGGTATTTAGGATCGTCCTGTGGAGGCGGGGTCCCGTCAAGGGATCCTTTAGCGGGGAGTACGGCAGGATGCTAAAGGGGGTGTAAGAATCAATTCTATAATACCAATAAATCTGTTGCTTACTGCCTGGTGGACGTTATCTGGGGAGTAGGGGGTTGTAGGGTTGACGGGTCCATCGGGTGGTTTGGCAACATCCCGAGGGATGATGCCCGCATTGGCGAGTTGAGCAGCACAAAGAGCGAAAGCAATGAGCGTGTAGAAACGAGAGATTGCCATTTCTTGAATGAAAGCTTGAGAATGAAGTTGTTGGACAGAGGTGAGCAATTAGACGCCCCTTTTATACGAATTCTAGTGGATAATCTGGTCCTATGAAACTCTTCGCATATCGCGTGCCATTCGACTGCGCAAACGATGTAGCTCCGATCCAGAAAACCATGGAGACACGGCGTGCGGAGACCGTACACAAAGTCTTCTACTGCGAGTTTAGTGATGCGATGAGAAAGGAAATAAATATAGGCGCATTTCACCGGAAACAATCCAACAATTGAAGTGAAGGTTCATGTGGAACATTGAGGTTTATCGCTGCCTTTGGCTGCGGAAGGCGTTGCTGGGAAACAATACTCACCGATGATGAGTTGAGCATTCTAAAGCGAAGAGGAAAATTTTCGGAGGCGAGACAACCCTGAGAGCTGCGGTGATGCCACTGTACAAATTTTCAAGCTGCTTGAACTGGGGCCAATCGCTTGCCGCTAGTTAGCCTGACTTTGACTGGGTCGAATTCGTCGCTCGAAGGGTTTTGGTCATGTAATCGTGCACACGTGCCGGAGTGTGGACTCCGAGGATGAGATGAAGCACTATGCATAACTGCAAGTAAGGGTTTGAATTATTCAATGTTCTGTAGAATACATTTTGAGATCCTACAACGTCGTCAGTGGTTGCGCTTTACTACGATCCAGCACCAAAGGGGCACACCTAAGACTACATATACATTCGGGCCAGACGCACCCAGGCGACGGAAGGATATCCATGTGCCCATTTCTGAGCTATAGGATATCACGACTAGAGGACTGGACGACAGGGCTCCCTCAGAGGGTTTTCCTCGCGTGCTTGTTGCAAGAGATCCCCCAACCCCTTCTCCATCACAGCTTTCTACTTCCTCGTCGTCACCGCGAACATGCGGGGATAGACTTGGAACACGCACCTGGACACACGCCCGATATTGCCCCCAAACCATCCCGCACTTTGCTTCAAACTCATCAGCCTTTTGTTTCGAGTACGCCGAGCGCTCCGACGATGAGACTGCCACTGCTGGCTCAAGATAACCTTCGAACCAGGCGTTGAAGCATGTATCGTACTTCGACTTGAGGGGTGTGCATTCAGGAGAGAGGCTGTCTGCCATGGGGTAGTGACGAAAGCAACAAAGCTCTACGACATTGATAAATATCGGCAAACATCAACTTAACAAGCCACCACATGCCTCTTCCTCAACTTCCAATCAACTTCTCAACGGAAGGGCTGCACAAAATTCTTGTGAGGGCCCATGGTTTCTGCGGCGAACTCCCTCGGCTTTCCCACGAATCTGTCATCGTCGAGCCTAAACACGGTAAATGGGCCGATTTCTCTATGATCACCCTCGGCTTGCCTTCAGAAGTTAGCATCATTGTGATGTGGAGTACGACCATGGGTGTTTCTCGTTTTGTATGTTTCAAATCGGAGGCTGAGCTCTTAGGATGTTTATGAGTGTTTCTCTGGGGTGAGGCCCACTCTGAGGCAGGCAATAACATCCTCTTTTGATCGGCTTCGTGACTCTTTTATGAACTTTGTAAACTGCCTAAAGTCTAGTTCGTCTAGTACTTTATGTACTTGCAAGTCCTCGGGTTTGTCCTGGGGTATGGGTCCGAGTAGGGCATTTTGAAACCCTGGTCAACTTGAAGCCCTCCCAAAAACCGTAAGGTATGGGACATCCAAGGACGGTCATCTTGCTATAAAATCACGTATATGTGTTAGACAACATCGTGTACTAGCTGACCTTTATCTTGGGTACGCCTTGTCAAGAATAGTCTATTCCCTCGAATAAAGCGTACAGAAAGTCATTCATTGAAACGGTCAAAAAGTCACTAGCATCATATTCGTATACAGACTACAAGACTCAAGTACATGTTTCTTCAAAAGCGGCCATAGACATTTCAGAACAGAGTCCACAAAGCTTACTTGTATGTGCTTTGGAAATATATGTCAGCAATGAAACAATATTTTTGAAAATGCATCGTCTTACTAGTTGACAGCCACACCAACAACAGTGTCATGATAGTCGCCATCACCGCCGTCTTCGGCGTTCACCTATATACAAGGCATCAATTCGCCTTGCAACCTTTCACAGCCCACCAAAACGCAAATTACTCACCAGGGTGAAGCTGATGGCGTTCTTCCCACCAATGGTGAAGTCATACTGGAATTGGCAACAACATATTAAAATTCCGACAAGAATGCATCATAAGGGTGCAGGACGTACGGAGCTGTGGTGTGGATCGCTAGGCGCGAAACTTTGCTGTCCAGGCTTCAAGTGAGAAGTATAAACAGCAATATAGTTGTCGTCATTGTATGGACCAATGCTAAGGACAGCGGGGTCCTTATCAAAGCCAGCTGGTTGGATAGAGGTAATGTCAAAACGGCTGTTACCAGTGGGGGCTTGCCAAACGGCTTGCGGATCCTTGACAAAGTAATTGATGTCAAGGACATAAGTATTGTAACGCTGAACCCATTCTGCAGTGCGTTGCTGAATACCCATGCTATGAGATCGATGATACACCAGCCAGGAAATGGAACCACATACTCCGAAAATGATGCCAATGGTTTTGGCGGGAAGAGGGATGACAACAACTTTCGCTTCAGTAGGGCCACCATGTGGGGCGAGGTTAATAGTGCGCAAGGCTGGTTTGGTCGCGTAGGCTGGCATATTGAAATGTAGACAAGGGAGCTTGAGAATACCAAGGGCCAGGAATCATGATTTTATACAAGTCCTGTGTTTTTCATTGTTTTGATTGGACAAACACTCTCAAAGTCGAAGTTTTTAGCGTTTGAAAGCTTAGAAAAAGTGATGGAGTAGTACAGTGGGCTGAAAAGGTATATTATTACCTTTCTCAGAAAGGCCTCAGCAGCCTCCGATTCGTAACATACGAAAGGAGAAACACCGCCCATGATCGTAATCCATTGATCACTTGTGACCTGTCTTTATTTTTGCTAGTGTTCAGCGGTCTGAGCAACTCTGATATTGCATGAGATTACGCGGAGATATTCTGCCACCTGTCCCCATTTTTGGAAGTGTCCAGCGCTCTGAGCTATCTATGTTCAATGAGATTATACGGAGATGTTCTGCCACTTTGCTGTCAAACAGAGTTCGTGGTGCGAAGGCGAGGTAATGCCGATGCATCGCGCGATGAGCGATTCCGACTTGACGTAGGCAGTTTGCCCGGAGAGAGTTGGGGCCACCCGTGGAGAAAGGTTGATGTGTGATTCGGGGTGGCTAGCTCGTGGCTGACTCATGGCTTCGATAGAAAGGATGTTGGTTGCGTTTCTGTAGCACATACTCCGTGTATTTTCCCTGGTAGCTGATATATTTTATTTGGGGAGATCTGCACGAAAATCTGATGCAAAGGTAAGCGTTTACTTTTTTTTTCAATCTTTCGCGCGTCTTGAATATCGCTACTATTGTACCTTGGGATTCAGCATGAGCAAACCACAGGCCTGAATCACGTACCAACTTCCTTGTTCACGGTTGCTCCCCGTGGCTTCATTCCAACTGTCTAGTTCTGTCAGCAGGTGTAGGCTTCTTTCTAGGCGGCATCCACATTCAGCCACCCCATTGAAACATGTAAGATTCGACACAGCGGGAAAAGGCCAAGAGAAAATAAGGCGCGTGACACATTGACGCGCTGACGTGGAGGTCAATGCGTGGAAAATTTCCACTTTGTCCAAAATCCAAGATATCAACCAATTTGAATAATCTCAGAATTAATGAGTCTAATTCCTACAAGCACGTGAATTTGCGCAAATTCCACAGCTTAATTTAGTATATTATTCTTAGTTATTAGGAGTCAGGTTTGTGTGCACCTCGCTCGAGCGTCCAATTGCTGCCACGGCCTTTTTCAGACTGACGTTACGCAGAAAAACTTGTTTGAAATTTACCTCCAAGGCTGGTAATTGGTGTAACCTGTGCCCTGTGTCCTTATCTTTGGACAGAATTGAAAGATACGAAAATGGAAACACCCTTCCATGGTCGTAGTCACCACCCCCTGTTATCTGTTCTTATTTTTATTTTTAGAAGCATTCAGCGCTGTGCGCTATCTAAGGATGTTTTAGCCAATTGGATGTCAACAGAGTATGGAGGGCGCCATTTCGGCTTTCAAAGTTCCAGAGCCGAAGACTGCTTTTCAGATTGTTCGAAAGATGTACATACTGTAATGGGAAGGCATGCTTGGGAACGGTGATTTTTACCGGTGTGAAAAGTAAGAGTCGGCCGAGAGAAAAGACACAAGGAGACAAATGTTGAAGATACGTACAGATATGCAGTGCAAAGAATGTGCTACTTGATAACCCGCTTAGGACGACCCTCCCCTGCGCGTCGGAGCCAGGCTGCCAGTGCATGCCTTTCCATTTCATTTGGAGCTTATCAAGGACGAGCAATTTGGACAACTTGAACAGTATTGGCGTTCCGAACATCACGGTGCAGAAGCGTGGCTTAGGCATAATCGTAGAGGATTGTAAAATGGTAAGTCGCACCTACTCTGGAGGAGTCGAGAAGTCGTCGTTATCAGTTCCTGCAAAGTCCTGATACGGCGTCGTTTCCTTCCCCGCCCTTTCACATGTCGTCGGTATGGAAATTGAATGCAGCCTGCGACTGGACCATGCGTTGAAATTATTCATAACCTAGATGGACTGGAGAGAGCCGACCTACATAATCAGAACGACTTTTTCACGAGCGTTACAAGGGCCGCCAATATTGAGTTGAAGAGTTTGAGGACGAGAGTCAGCAGCGTTTCGAAAAGCGTGGCGCTCGATAATGAGCTTAGTTCTTGAAGGAGCTTAAATTCCTCCTAACAAAACAGAAAAAGCAAGAATGCAGGGTAGAAACGAGACCAGCGTACATCTGCGGTGCCCAGCATTAACTCGACCCACTCCCCAAACACCCTTCCTGTTACAAGCGGATCGAAGGTTTCCGCATAAGCCACAAGCCGCTTTCCCTGCCCTTTCAGGCACTTCACATTCCAGTTCCCTGGCATGTCGGCGTAGCCTCGTTGTGTAAAACTCTTCAAGATAACTTGAGCGGGTGGATGAGTTGGATGCGTGGATGGTACCGGGAGTGTGCGCAAGAAGTCGACGACGGGCGATAACGTAGGAAGAAGAGATGACGGGAAAGAGGCCATCATCTCTGCACCCGGAACTGGCATTACTCCTGATGAACCTTATGCGACGATCTTCGTGTATAACTGCGTCAATTTCTTCGCTCCGGCCTCGATAAGTCGCGCCTGGCCCACCGAGTGAGCGAGAGGAAACGTTAGCGCGTCAAGCCGATCACCGTCCTATCCAGGTAACCATCTGATGCTTTGAAGGCAATATTCGCATTCAGACGTTCCAAAGTAGGTTGAGGCCTAAGTAATGATATTAACGAGGGCATTGTTTGTTAAACACCAACGCGAACCCGCGTAAAATCAATGCCCCAAGCCCTCGTGGTTACTGGCCACATCATCAATCTTCGCTAGACTTTTTTCAAGCACCGCAAAGCAACTTTCAAAGCACTAGATAACCTACTGCTTCTCCGTCGGTTCAAAATTTGCGCTGCCGTGAATAACTGTAAGATGAACTTTTCTAGCATTGCTATCCGGGTGTCAAGCTATCGAAATTGGCTGGTCAGGCGAGAGCAATACAGGCCAAATGTCAGAACGGCGTACTGGTCATCCGCTTCGAGAAGGAGCTGAACGCGGCGTGTAAGTAATTGCATCTTTTTTACAATAAACCTTTAAAAAAACGTTACCAGCTGTTTCGTCGTCCGTCTCACCGGCTCAGAGAGAGGAGATCGTGGGGACTGCTGCAGAGTGGAGGTCGGAGACCAGTATGGCATTTCGAACTCGTGAGCGTTGATAATGAATGCAGAAGCCGCTGCCAAACAACGACAAAGGCAAAAGGCGCCCAGCGGTACACTTGCATTGTCAAGAATTAAAATGTCAAGCTCTACGCCAAGTTGGCATAAGACGAGCTATACTTTTTAAGCGGAAGAAGGTCAGTGGGAATATTTTGTAATTTCCCAGGAATTCACCTTGTAGCCGACGCCTGGAGCATGGGTTGCGGTTTCAACACAGCCTGTCAGAATATATGGCTTGGTGGATACCTGCCCAAAAGCAGGCGACTGTATGGCCAGATGATTTTTTTGCGACAAATTACTGGGAAGACAGGGGAATGAGTGAATGACCTGGCAGTCCCTGCGATTAGATGGCTCGAAAAACTTTCGCAACATCGGCCAGGTGTTGGAATGAAAAGAAAGTTGGGAGACTGCCCAGATGAATAATCTTATCATCGTTGCTCATTTCCACATTCAACGTTCTTGTGAAGGTATGCGGCACAAAGCACGACATATAGGGAATATCGAGGATCAACATGGGTTCTACAAGCCATTTGGTCGTGCGTTGGCGTCGCAATTCCCAGAACTGAAAACTCGGTATGAATGGTTTTGTATTGGGACGATCAAGTACAAAATCTCACCTGTAAGTGGAAGCGATAACAACTTCACTTGAGCAGCCAATGAAACATTTCGAGCCACTCAACGATTCACATCCAAAGTAAAAAACTTTCGACCAATCTTGGTTCACAAAGGGAAAGAATGGAGCATTCATGAATGTAAGAAAACACTCATGTGATACACTGGGAATATCAGGCAAAATGAACACGAAGATGGCACAACCAGCAACCAGACAAAATGACAACAGGGTCAGTGGAACAGGCTGTAAAGCTGTTGTTCAACTTCTTCCGCCGATCTCTTGATATCTGAAAGAAAAGAACAGAACATCAGTACTAAGCAGAGGGTGGAAGTTAAACAACCCTACATTTCTGTGGGTCTGGAAAAGGAATCACGTGATCAGATGTTGAACATGTAACCAAAATCAAGCCACCCACTCTTACTGAAATCCTTATCCTTCTGCTTCTGCGTAAAACGCTGCAACGCCGGAATAACAAGCCTAACAACCTCCTCCCCCAGCGTGTCCCTGCCCGCAGGTTCGTCCTCCAAAACCTTCGCCAGCCGATGCCTTTCCACAACCTCATCCAGGAGGTCGAAAAACCGGGTAAACTTCTCCTTCGCCGCGCCTTTGCTGCCTTTGTCTCTGGGGTCGTCCGCCAGTGCCTGCATGAGGGGCGAGAAGTTCGAGTCAAAGTATCCTGCTTTGGCTGTCCGGAAGTTGGAGTTGAGGGCATCTACGGCGGATTGAGTGAGGAGGTTGGAGATGGAGGGGTTGGTGGGTTGTATGAGGACGTGTTCGCGCAGATAGGAGACGTTGTTGAGTAGGAAAATGGAGCCGAAAGCCGGCCGTCGGGAGGTTCGAGAGAGGATGGTTAAACTTGTTAGAGTGGTTACTATGACATCGCCTGGATGAAACTAAGTATCACGTCCGCTGCGACAAAAACTGAACCAACCAATGAAGTGTTCGAGAATGGCGGATTCGTCGCCCTCGCGAGCTTGGCCCACTTGAACTCCTTCGCCCATCTTCCAGTTACCGTCCCCGAGCGCGAGTAGGGTCGAGGAAACGGCACTTCGAACCTCAGGCACTCTGGTTATGTACCGAACGGTCTGTAGAGAGATATGAATCGACACTTAGCAACTACAGACAAGAAATGAACATACCGACAGTGTGAAACCCGTCAGTTTGGTGCTGGTGTCCGAGCCCCTGCTCGTGGCGCCCAGCTTTATATCCGCAAGGTACTCGGGGAAACTGCGAAGGCACAAGGCGCGGAGAGATTGTATAGCGTCCTTAAGTTCGTTCTTGTCCGTCGCGGTATCTGGTCCACGACGAGATAGAAGGTCGTCCCAGTGGTTTTGTAGTGAAAGCAGGCCCTCAAAAGCGGAAAGGGCAAGGAAGGTGTACCGGTGCAGGGACCTTTTCACGAGCGTTACGAGGGCCGCCAATATTGAGTTGAAGAGTTTAAGGATGGGAGTTAGCAGCGTTCCGAACGCTGAGGCTACGAGCGCGGCGCTCGATAGTGGGCTTAGTTCTTGAAGGAGCTTAAATTCCTCCTAAGAAAACGGATAAGGCGAGAATGCAGGGTGGAAGCGAGCCCAACGTACATCTGCGGTGCCCAGAATTAACTCGACCCACTCCCCAAACTCCCTTCCTGTCACAAGCGGATCCACGTTTTCCGCACGAGCCACAAGCCGCTTTCCCTGCCCTTCCAGGCACTTCACACTCCAGTTCCCTCGCATGTCGGCGTAGCCTCGTTGTGCTTCTTTCAAAGTCGTCAAGATAACTTGAGCGGCTGGATGATTTGGATGCGTGGATGGTACCGGGAGTGTGCGTAAGAAGTTGACGACGGGCGATAACGTAGGAAGAAGAGATGATGGGAAAGAGGTCATCATCTCTGCACCAGGAACGGGCGTTACTCCTGATGAACCTTCTGCGACAACCTTCGTGTATAACTGAGTCAATTTCTTCGCTCCGGTCTCGATAAGTCGCGCCTGGCGCACTGCGTGAGCTAGAGGAAACATTAGCATGTCAAGCCACTCACCGTCCTATCCAGGTCACCATCTGATGCCTTGAAGGCAATATTCGCATTCAGACGTTCCAAAGCATCCTTGTAGACGCTGATTTGCCCCGGTTGAGGGCTATGTAACGATATTAATGAGGGCATTGTTCGTTGAACATCAACACGCACCCGCGTAAAATCAACGCCTCCTCCGTTGCCAAGTCCTCGTGATTACTAGCCACATCATTAATCTTCGCTAGCGTTTTGTCAATGTCTTCACAATATCAGCGCAACGCAACTGGCAAAGCACGGGATAACCTACTGCTTCTCCGTCGGTTCAAAATTTGTGCTGCTGTGTATAACGGTAAGATGGACTTTTCTAGCTTTGCTATCCGGGTATCGAAGCTATCAAGAATGGCTGGTCAGGTGAGTGCGATGCAGGCCAAACATCAAAGAACGGCGTACTGGTCATCCGTTTCGAGATCTGCTTGGTTTTGTTCAAATTTTGCTGGAGCTAAACGCGGCGGGTAAGTGGATTTCTTTTCGTAAACCTCTAAAGTAACATTACCAGCTCAATTTCCGCTGTTTCGTCGTCCATCTCGTTGGCTCAGAGAGAGGAGATCGTTGGGACTGCTACAGAATGATGGTCGGAGACGGGCAGTGTGATCGTTGATGTGGTTTGTTTGTCACCCACCTTGACCTCCTCTGCGCCTGACGACCATTGCGCGTTGAGCGCCCAACTTTACGAGCACAAACTCATACAGCCTGGCATACAAGTGGTTGTTGTGGAGTCATGACTGGATTGCTGTCTCTCCCTACGGAACTTCTCCAAGACATAGGTGTCGAAGTAGGAAGATCGGCAAAGGTTCGGTTTCATCCTCTAGAAAGGAGTCTCACTTTCAAAGGCCATTCTTACTCTAATCCTTTTTGGTAGACTGTAGAAAAGGCTCTGCGTTTAGTATGCAAACAGATTAACTTTGCATTGGAGCCACAAATTTTGTCAACGATCAAGTTATTGCCGATATATCTGCCATCCCAGGTCGAGAGTCTGGCTGCCACTCATCCAAAGCCAACTTCCGCCTCGAAATATGCTACCCGGCTTAGAATTTTCGGCCTATGTCCCGAAAACAGGGATATACCGCCAGGAGAGGAGGCCAAGGTTAGGTCAATCCTCTTCTCAGCAGTTGGGTCCTTGACTAGGGTTCGTACGGTTGTGTAAGTCCAATGCCCTGATTCAGAGCGCATATTGATGTGTTTTAGTTGGGAACTGTGCGACCTCGAACAAGAGTGGGCAGTTCTTCTACTTTTCGACGCCCTTGGGTCACTTCCACTTCTGCAGGATCTCCATCTGCGCTGTTGGTTTCTTCCAAAACCATCTTGGCAGTTACGACAGTTGCCACACATAGTAAAATTCACCTTTACCTGCGCATGCGGGTTGGATAACTATCGCAGCATCATTGCCCCCGTTGCGAGATTTATTGGTTGTACTCAGCCGAAGCTGAAAACCCTCATAATTGCTGATCAACAAAGCTACACCAATGAGAACACACCAAACTTCGATGACTTTCTCTCTGAGACACCCGATTCGGCGTTCTTGAACATCACACATCTGAGCTTGAGTGGGCTGTTTGTAGGTCTGGACGCCACCGTAATACCCCATTTGAGATCGTTGATCTCCCTCCATATTAAAAATATCTTTTCGCCCTCGGGTCAAGCTTCGGGAAATCCTGGACCCTCCTCAGGAAACGTTTGGCCGTCTTTGCGGCTGGAAAACGTATATCTACAGGAAATCGTCACGGATGACGTCCAACTAGCCCTCATCGAGTACCTAGCATCCTTTTCTGGGCTTCGACGTCTCAGACTTACACAAGCATCACGGTATTGCACGTCGCCACTGGCGTCTGATCAACTTGCCATCGAGTTTTATGGACGCGCTCTTCAGAACCACGTCCATTCCCTCGAATCCCTTGAAATCGACGCAAGCTATGAAGGGAATTGGTGCTTCGCGAGCCATTGTTCCGACATAATAAAACGATGTGCATGCCTTACATCTCTCAAATTATCCATTAACTCTAAGGACATCGAAGAAGAAAAGAACGGGGACGACGACGGTAAAGAGGATTCATTCGCTGGTAGAGGCACTCGCAATGCAATTGTATGTTTCTACTCTAATTCATGACCAGTGGTACGATTTAAATCTCTTTTACAGTTCTTACTTTTGGACATCTGCGCAGGTCTACCTGTTTTAAGGTCTCTTGAATTACTCAGCGCTTATCCCGAACGCACTCGAGGGGCCAGATGTGGGACATCCGCTGCCAAGCATCGTGGTCGGATGGATACCAAGATCGCCAATAGTATAAAAAGTTATGCGCCGATCACCTCCGGCCATGCATTCCGCATTTCCACAGCTTGGGAGGAATTTGAGTTGCGGTGTGATGAGTTGGGAATGAACGTTAGTTACCGACGCATCAGCAGAATCACGGAACATTGATACATCTATGCGGTTAACGTTGGAGGACTGAAACACCATGTATGGCACCTACGATTCCAGAAATATCAGTAAACCTTGACGATGTCCCGGGCCTTGAATTGACATTCAAGTTGAAACGCTGATGCTGTTCTATTTGGGTTTGCTTGTAGTTAATTTTCCAACTTCCCTGCGTCAACAGAATCTTCCCGCTCGTTGTAGCACGCACGCGATCTCGGTCTTCCTTGGTGAAAACATAACATGATATTAATTTGACGTCTTGAGTCGGGAGTGTCAAGAGATTAGCAGAACGGGCATATGTTTGGAGACGGCCGATACAGGGAGAGCTCCCCATCCTCATCTTTCCTATCCAGAGGGCGCTGGTTCCAACCCTCGCAAAACCTTCCGCAAGTCTCCGTCCACCGAAGCATAAGTACATGGAGTGTTTCATTGAAGTGAGGTTTGATATCTGAAGGAACTCATCCAGACGACGCTCCAATTTAGGGGTGCAGGGTGCCCTGCACAAAGGGAATGGAATGTCCAGAAATTTAGAAGTATGCGGAGTCCGTCACCACCCAAACGCAATCCATGGAGAGCCATGGCGTTGAGAGAGTTGAGCTCTGTTTGAGCTTGTTTGTAGCTTTCTTTCAACTTTGTCCGATTTCAAAAATACGCGATACTTACACATTACAGTAAGCGCCCAGCTCGACGAGCACAAACTCATACAGCCTGGTATAAAAGTGGCGGTGTCATGACTGGATTGCTGTCTCTACCTACGGAGATTCTCCAAGACATAGGTGTCGAAGTAGGAAGTGTGGAAAAGGTTCAGTTTCATCCTCTAGAAAAGAGTCCCACTTTCAAGGGCCATTCTTACTCTGATCCTTTTTGATAGGCTGAAAAAAAGGCTCTGCGTTTAGTATGCAAACAAATTAACTTTGCATTGGAGCCACAAATTTTGTCAAAGATCAAGCTATCGCCGATACATCTGTCATCTCAGGTCGAGTGTCTGGCCACTGAGCCAAAGCCAACTTCCGCCTCGAAATATGCCACCTGGCTTGAAATTCACGGCCTATATCGCGAAGACAGGGATGTAACGTTGAGAGAGGAGGCCAAGGTTAGGTCATTCCTCTTCCCAGCAGTTGAGTCCTTGACTGGGGTTCGTACAGTCGTGTAAGTCCAATCCCCTCATTCGGAGCGCATATTGACGTGTTTTAGTTGGGATCTGTGCGCCTCCGACCCAGAGTGGGCAGTTCTTCTAGTTCTTGACGCCCTTGCGTCACTTCCACTTTTGCAGGATCTCCATCTACACTGTTGGTCTGTTCCAGAACCTCCTTGGCAGCTACGACAGTTGCCACACATAGTGAACTTCACCTTTACCAGCGCGTGGGGAGGTAACGATTCCAGCATCATTATCCCCGTTGCGAGATTTATTGGTTAGAGTCAGCCGAAGTTGGAAACCCTCACAATCGCTAATCAGCGGTACTACGCCAATGAAAACATACAAAGCTTCAATGACTTTCTCTCTGAGACACCCGATTCGGCGTTTTTGAACATCACACATCTGAGCTTGAGTGGGATGTTTGTAGGACTGGACGCCACCTTGATACCCCATCTGAGATCGTTAATTTCCCTCCATATTGAAAATATTTCGTCACCCCAGGATCAAGCCTTGGGAAATCCTGGACCCTCAGGAAACGTTTGGTCGTCTTTGCGGGTGGAAAACATACATCTACAGGAAATCGTCACGGATGACGTCCGACTAGCCCTCATCGAGTACCTCACATCATTTTCTGGGCTTCGACGTCTCAGACTTACACAAGCATCATGGTATCGCATGACACCACTGGAGTCTGATCAACTTGCCATCAAGTTTTATGGACGGGCTCTTCCGAACCACGTCCATTCCCTCGAATCCCTTGAAATCAACGCGAGCTATGAAGGGAATTGGTCCTTTGCGAGCCACTGTTCCAGCACACTAAAGCAATGTGCATGCCTTACATCTCTCAAATTATCCATTAACTCTAAGGATATCGAAGAAGAAAAGGATGAGGACGACAATGACGATGATGAGGATGGAAACGATGACGAAGATAAGGATGGAAACGAAGACAGAGATGACGACGACGAAGAGGATTCATCCCCTGGCAGAGGCAATCGCAATGCAATTGTATGCTTCCAATTTATGACCAGTCATACGCTCTTAAACCTCTTTTTCAGTGGTTGCTTTTGGACATCTGCGCAAATCTACCTGTTTTAAGGACTCTTAAATTATTCAGCGCTTCTCCCGAAGGTACTCGAGGGGCCAGATGTGGAACATCTGCTGCTATGCACCGTGCTCGGATGAATATTAAGATCGCCAATAGTGTGAAAAGTTATGGGCCGACCATCTCCGGTCATGCATTCCGCATTTCCACAGTTTGGGATGAATTTGAGTTGCGGTGTGATGAGTTGGGTATGAACGTGGGGTACCGACGCATCAGCAGAATCGGGTTATATGAGAGTAGAGTCAAGGGGTATGAAGCGGCAATTTCCGGCATAGGGGGGTAGGTGATGTCTTAGCGAAATAAATAAAAAATATTGAATGTTTTGCCGTATGAGCCTTGTCGTTTCTTTCGTTGAAACCAAGTTGAAACGTTGATCCAGTTTTATTTGAATTTGTTTGTGCAACTTGTCGGCCCGTTGTTGTCCGGTTGATTTTTGCCTTGTGCCAACAGAGTCTTTCCGACTCTTTGCTACCACCGGACCAGTGTTAAAACGTAAACGATTGATGTTTACGTTTAGCGCCTAGTAAGTACAGTCATGCACGTGCTAATGTTACATAATCATTCAGTGTTACACCCAGTCGGTATTTTGCATCTCCTAGCGGAGGGAGATGAGCTACTGTGCTCAAATTTTTTCCAATCTTCAGATCTGATACCTGCGGAATCAACCATTAAAAATTTTCGATGAAAAGCACACTTTTAAGTATTAAAATCACTGAACAGGCCAGGGAGATTAATGAATTTTGGTTGTTTTCAATTTTATTTCGAGAGCCTCACAGTAAAAATGTGCTACCTAGCCATAATACTCATGTATTCATGTACCCAGGGGGTCTGTAAACGTTTGGTATTAATCTTAGTCGGCATGCATTCGTTTGACGCAGCAAATTTGCTTCGGAAAGTTTACCAGCCTGCAGCTGCAAGGCTAGTTCAAGGCTCCGCAAGGTTCCCTATGTATACTCGTCAGAGCGGGCCCAAATTTTTTCTTAACTGCTCATTGAGTGCCCCATACTTTCCTCTTCTACACTATGGCTGGCCGCGCCAAATCCGACGTTGACAAGGCTAACGCGCGCAAACGCGTTTATGAGGCTTTGATGGTCCGGGCTGTTGCCGCGTACAAGGCAGATCAAAAGAAACCAAAGAAAGATCGTCGCGGATACCGCAAAATCTGCCTCGATTTCGAGTGTCACCATTTTGAAGAGACCGGCAACTATATTAATTCTATTCTAAATGACATTCAATTAATTTTTTCGACAGGAAATCAAATCAAACTCTGTCATATGACCTTGAAACGACATGTTGCAGGTGGAATGACCCGAGAACGAGCAAATGCAGGACGGTCCTGGCTTACTGATTCTGAGGTTGACATTGTTATTGATTTCATCAACGAGATGGCGCATCGTGGGTTCCCGCTCAGTCATAAACGGCTGAAGGAGCATGTCGACGACATATGCAGTGCGCGCCTTGGCGCTTCCTTTCCTGTTAACGGTGTTGGAGAAAATTGGACTTACCGCTTTTCCAAAAAGTATTCCGAACGGATCAAGGTCGCGCGTTCCCGGCCACTGGAAGACAAACGAGGACGCGCAACAAATCCACACAACAACGAGGCATGGTGGAAACTTCTTGGGGACACTATCACAAAATACAAGATCAAGGAGGAGAATATCTATGCGTCAGATGAAGTTGGCATACAGGCGCAGGGAGGTGGTGAGCGTGAGTATGTTTTTGGCCCACGCACGAAAGCCGTGCCCTACCAGCAGCGCTCCGGAACGCGCGAGAATATTACCACCATTGTCACAATCTGTGCGGATGGCACGAGCACACCTCCTGCCGTTATCTTCAAGGGGAATGCTTATCAGGTCAAATGGGGGGAAAACAATCCCCTTAATGCATCGTATGTCATTCTATTAATTATCATTTCATATGTCTAAATTAATCTACTGCCAGGATTGGGTACCAGCAGAAGGGCTGGACAGATGGCGAAATTGGTGCCTCGTGGATGAAGTTATTTGAGAACGCAACCCGAGTAAAGGCAAACGGCGAGTACCGCTTACTCGTTGTGGATGGACACAACTCACACTACACCGTTGCCTTTCTTCTTCTTGCTCACCTCCACATGGTCATTGTTATCTGCTACGTTGCGCATGGGACACACATCTATCAAGGCCTTGATGTTGTGGTATTTGCTGTGCTGAAACACTATCTTGGCGTGGAGCGGGATGCACTGCTTCGTACAACTGGAACGGCGATCGACAAAGGCAATTTCCTCCAGATCATTTCTAAGGCCTATGTAACTGCTCTGACCCCAGAGCTCATCAAGACTGCTTTCCGCAAGACCGGAATCTGGCCATTCAATCCCAATGTCATTACCGCTGATATGCTTGCACCAAGCAAGGAGACATCAATCCAGAGCCACCTTCCTGTCCCTACTTCCTCTCAGCCTGTCCAGATTCTCGCGGCCATGTTGCAGGAACTTCAAATCACAGGGGATACTCCAGATTCCGATGCCGATGTTATCTCTGAGGGTCAGCGGGCCGGGCCATCATCCACACGAAATCAATCAACAACAACTTCCCCACACACACGCCGTTCAACCAGAACCACCACTCACCTCGAAATCCTTGAAGGAGCTGTTGCCGCCCTCAAAAAGACCAACCTTGCCTTTCTCGCCACTTCCACTCCCACTACTGCTGCTGATCCCATGCCTACCACTACCACCCGTACTGTCCAGCAAAACTCCATTCCCATCAACAAGGCGGTGGCGGCGTTGGCTATTGTGCCTAACACAGCAAACGAGCTCCTTCTCCTGGCAGCGCTCCGGGAATCACAAAGCCAGATCCTTCGCACCAAGGTCCACGCGTTCGAGCTCCAGGCCTCCAATATCCTCAACGAAGCCTATGCGCAACGGCTCTGCGCAAAATTGGCGGCACAAGAAGAAAAGCGCAACAAGAAGATTGCAAGAAGAAGTCGACAAAGCTGGTTGGTGATGGTCTTGCTCGGCTTTTGAGTGGGGATGAGTTCTACGAGCTAGCGCAGCAGAAGGAGAAGGAGATTCGTGAAGTTGCGAGGGAGAAGGAGAGGAGGAAGGATGGCAGAGTGATGTACAAGGCAGCTGTTGAGGAATGGGAGATTGTAGAACAGGAGCGAAGGGATGCCAGAGCCCTTGCCACCGCCAATCTCAAGAAGGCTGTCAAAGCATGGGAGAAGAAACGGGACTCGGCGAAGGCGAAGGGGACACGCTTCACCTTAATCAAACCAAAGGGGGATCCAGCCACAAAAGCCACCCCAAAGCCGAAGTTGAAGGATTTTCTGGGTGCCGTAGCAGAGGATCAAGAACCCGAGAGTGGTGGTGATGATGCTAGCGAGGGCGAGGCAAGCACGAGCGCGAGCGGCAGCGATGGAGACGGGGACGAGGATGACAATGACTAAGCGGGCTAGGCGGGCCGGGCTCTGTAACACTGACCCATAATTCCGGTTTCACTTCAACCACCTCCAATTCCTTCGCCCTGCTCTCAAATCTTGCTCAAATCTTTTAAAATTACTCTCATATTGTAGCTGGGATGCATGTCGATACTGTTGTAGCTTTCTATTTGCAAAATTTTATTTATTCGTTCCATGGTATGATTTCTACGATTTGGGTGTAACATTAGCACGTGCATGACTGTAAGCACACAGTCGAGTCTTTCTGGTCACGTTTTTGACCTTTTACAAAGCCCCGTGATGAGGTTTTCCGAGAGATTTGCAAGACGGTTGACTAGTAAATTTCACAGTCAAAGTCAAAGTCGAAAGAACGTTTACCTGCGTGTCTCCCGGTGCCTCTCATGCATTGGCGTGCATCCGCACCTCCTCCATAGCTACTCGAAATTGTGAGTTCCCTGCTTCTTTTCGCGTGAAAATGAGCCCAATAGGGGTGAGGTGGAGTGATGCTATGGCTGATTCCGTTTCTTGCCTCTTGTCTCTTGTTTCCTTGCTTCCTCGGTACCCCCTTCTCTCCCCCCTTCCATTCTCTTTCCCCTCCTCCCCTCCCCCGTACACATCCCTTCTTCCTCCGCTCCCTCCTCTTTCCCTGCTTTGTAAACGTACGGAACTCAGAGTCAGACACAAGGTGATGACGACTGAGGTGAGGAAAAATAAAGTTCGGGTTTATATACACGAAAAGTGGTGGCTTGAGTAAAGAGCATAAACAGCTGAGGTCACGAGGGGTCTTCTCTAACACTCCCCCAGACGACGAGGGACCTCTAGGCATCCAGTTGAAGTGCTCGGATGAGCTTTTGGTGGGTAACGCGGGGAAGGGGTTTGGTAAAGATGTCGGCGAGGTTTTCCTCAGACGGGATTTGGATGAGGTCGATCTCCCCCTCTGCTACTCGTTCCCTGATGTAGTGATGTCGAATATCAATGTGTTTCGCGCGTGCGTGTCCTTTGGTATTGAGAGTGAGGGCGATGGAGGCGGCATTATCACCGTGGAGCATAGCGGGGAATTTACGCGTGAACCCGATTTCGGACATGAAAGAAAACATCCATAGCGCTTGTTGAGCAGCACGGGTGAGGGCCATGTACTCTGCCTCTGTGGTTGATAGTGCCACGGTTGCTTGGCGCTTGGCGCTCCAGGATACAGCACCTCCGGCCATGGTGAATACATATCCCGAGGTAGATCGGCGCGTGTCGATGTCTCCTGCATAATCTGCATCGACGAATCCGATGGGATCGAGGCTGCCTCCACGGCGGTAGGTAATTTTGTAGCTGAGCGTTCCCTTGAGGTATGCAAGGAGATGAAGCATTGCTCTCCAATGCGCTGGTCCAGGGTTTGCCTGGAAACGTGCGAGAACGCTGAGCGCATATGCGATGTCTGGGCGTGTGGCGACCTGTGCCCACATGCACGACCCGAGGGCCTCTCGATAAGGTTTGTCGTTCATGTAGTGGTGGTCTTCGTCAGTTTTGGGGCAATCGGACTCGGATAGAATGGTTCCTGAGGGCAGGGGGGTGGATTTGGTGTTGCAATGTAGCATCCCGAAGCGTTCTAGGACACGTCGAAGGTAAGCTTCTTGGGATAAGGAGATCGCACCCGTTTTCTCATCCTTCTCCACTCGAATTCCCAAAATATATCCCTGGTCCCCTACATCTTTAATCTCAAAACATGCCTCGACTTCTCTCTTTGCCCTCTCCGCTCCTTCCTTTGTTGAGGACGCTCCAAAAATATC